>JAJIYU010011238.1:0-15423 GCA_030144865.1 Tinospora cordifolia
ATATATATATATATACTTTTAAGTATATAAACATATGTTTACAACTCTAGTATTAAAAATCTATGTATACCAATGGCATCATTACTTACTCACTTTAATTCTTCCATATTTCTCTATCGCTGTTCAAACCAGAAGTTTCGGTTCGGTCACCCAAGTTCCAGATTTTTGTCATTTTTATTTTCTTTTCTAATCACTAGATTTAATTTAAACTTTATTATAAGCTTCCATATGTTACTAATAATACCATCACTTAATCACTTTTACCCTTCTATTATGTGTATAAATATATATATGTTTCTTTTTTTTTTTTCTTCCTACACTAATCAAAATAAACATCCAATAACTAATTCAGCTATATATATATATATAGTTATAAAACATAGTTTTATCTATTTTATCATTTTTTCCATGTTCACTCGCGACGTAGCGCTCGTAAAATCCCGGGGTGTTACATTTATGTAGACTACGATGCCTCCTCGACGTGGGAGACCACATAGGATTCCGGAGTCAGTGCCACCACCACCACCTCCGATTCAACCTGAACAGGATCCCATCCAAAGGATCGAGGCTATGATCAGGGCGTCTATTGAAGCTATTTAGGCCCAAACAGCCTTGTTGAGAGAGAGATTGGATAGGATTGAGGCTGAGAAATAGAGGGCTGAGCTAATAGTACCCCTTATCCCAATTGTACCTGAGAGAGTTGTAGACCCTACGGAGGTAGCCCTAGTGGGATAGAGAGATGAGGGTACTCATGATCACCTTCTAAAGAGGTTTCTAGTTTTAAGACCCAAGGAATTCCATGGGGGTCTGAGTTTGGACGTAGCAGATAACTAGCTTCGCAACATTGAGAAAAATGTTGAAACGTTAATGTTGTTGGAGGAGAACCAGGTACTCTTTGCTACACATATGCTCGAGGATGAAGCCGCGATCTGGTGGAAGGTCACTTGGACTATAGAGGGTCAGATTACTACATGGGCCCATTTTCAGGAATTATTCTTGAGCGCTTATATTCTCAAGATAGCAAGGGAGCATAAGAAGATAGAGTTTCTAACCCTACGATAGGAAGGCATGTCGGTAAGGGAGTATACTCATAGATTTCTCCAACTAGAGGGGTATGCACCTGAGTTAGTGGGTAACCCGAGGGAGAGAGCAGGATTCTTTCGTCGAGGGCTGAGGGCCAATATTAGGCAGACAACATCGACATCTACTAAGGTTACTCTTGAGACCATTCACAGGTAGGCGCCATAGTTTGAGATAGATGGGAGAGATGAGCGCTTGATGGTCCAGATAGTACAAGGTGCCATAGTACAACCATAGCAGCAGTTGGAGCCCTAACCATTGACTCAGAGTGGTTATCCTAGTGGAGCTCAAGCAGTTAGATACCAGAGGAAGAGGAAGTGCTTGGGAGGACAGTCCAGAGGGGAGCAGAGTTAGCCATCTTCTATATTATCGATCATTGCGACCCTAGTTCAAAAATATTAGCTGGTGGGACAACCACTGACTCAGTATGGGGCTTGAAGTAGAGGTTGAGGAAGGGGCCGAGATTCAGGACGTAGAAGTTATGGGCTGACCTAGACATATTAGGCTAAGCAGGGACGTTAGATTATATGTTATCAGTGTGGTCATCTAGGCCATAGAAGATATGAGTGCCCTATGCTTGTTCCAGCTTCTAGTGTACCCACCATTACTATTACTCGACGGAGAGCATAAGCCATCACACAACCTGATCCGGAGGCTACCACGACTCTGGTAGCAGGTGTCGTTTCTATTTTAGATTCTACCTTATATGTGTTGATTGATGTTAGGTCTACCTTATATGTGTTGATTGATGTTGCGTCTACCTTATCATTCATCTCTGGACACATTATAAACAGATTAGGATTTAAACCCCTTAGGTTATCCACCTGGCTCATGTTGAGTATTGCAGCCAGGGAACGCATTTACCCTAACCTGATTTGTGAGGGATGTGTGTTGAGGTTGGGTGACTTTGAGACCATTGCTGACCTTCGGATGTTAGAGTTCTTAGAGTTTGATGCTATATTGCGGATGGACTAGCTAGCCGCGTACCATGCGCACGTTGACTGTTTTGTCAAGAAGGTCATATTTTAGAAACCATGACAACCTGTTATTATTTTTTAGGGTAGTGCCTTTCAAAGATCGAAAACCCAAGGTAGAATGGTGACTCAGAATGAGATCGATATTCTAGCCAATCTAACCACCATAGATGAGGGACATTCACGGGCGAGTATGAATGAGATTCCTATTATTAGAGATTTTCTTAATGTGTTTCCTAAGGATTTACCTGGCTTGCCTCCTAAGCAAGAAATTGATTTCATTATTGAGGTTATTCTAGGGACATAACCCATTTCGATCCCTCCTTATTGAATGACGCCTAAGGAATTGTAGGAATTGAAGGTCCAGTTAGAAGAATTGATGAGTAAGAGTTTTCTTACCCCTAGTGTGTCACCTTGGGGTACTTTAATATTATTTGTGAGGAAGAAAGATGGGAGCCTCCGTTTGTGTATCAACTATCGATAGTTAAATAAGGTGACAGTAAAGAACAAGTACCCTCTTCCCCACATTGATGATTTGTTTGACCAGCTCAGAGGTGCCACTGTGTTTTCAAACATAGATCTATGATCTAGGTACCATAAGCTGAGGGTTAGGGAGGAAGATGTACCGAAAATGACCTTTCGAACTTGTTATGGGCATTATGAGTTCCGTGTCATGTCGTTTGGCATGACAAATACCCCTACGACGTTCATAGACTTGATGCACAGAACGTTTCGTCTCTATCTCAACTCCTTTGTCATCATCTTTATTGATGACATTCTCATTTACTCGAAGACTAGGGAGGAACACGCCGAGCATTTGAGGATCACACTACAAACTCTTCGAGATCGCCACCTGTATGCTAAGTTTAGCAAATGCAAGTTCTAGTTAATTTAGGCTATGTGGTAGGAGCCAATGGTATTTGTGTAGATTCGGCTAAGGTCGAGACTATATTTTAGTTGGTCGAGACCTACCACAGTGACGAAAATCTGTAGCTTTCTAGGTTTGGCAGGTTATTATCACAGATTTATGCAGAATTTCGCAAGGATTGCCGCAACTATGACGAGACTTACCCAGAAGGATGTGTCATTCGTATGGACAGATAAGTGTAAGGATGTCTTTCTTGAGCTGAAGCGTTATTTGACATATGCACTAGTACTTGTGTTACCTGAACCCGGTCGTGAGTTGGTGATCTATATAGATGCATGTGGGACAAGCCTTGGGTGTGTATTGATACTGGGAGACTGAGTGATTTTATGCCTCACGACAATTGAAGGTGCATGAGAGAAATTACTTCGTCCATGATTTAAAGCTGGCAGCAGTGGTGTTTGCACTCAAGATTTGGCAACACTATCTGTATGGTGAGCTTTTTACACTTTATTTAGATCACAAGAGCCTCAAGTACCTATTTTCTTAGAGAGATTTGAATATGAGGCAGAGGAGATAGATGGAGCTTCTTAAGGATTATGACTTTACCATTGAATACGATCCTGGAAAAGCCAATGTAGTGGCTGATGCACTGAGCAGAGTACGAGTCGAGACTACTTGTGTGGCTAGACATATGTCTCAAGAGTGGATGATGATTGATTATGTGACGGTGATGAGTATCCATGAGACTTCGACCGAGACTAGAGTCAATGCACAGATGAGAGCCAACCAATACTGCTTGCTGAGATCATGGAGGTACACCCTCGTGACGTTGATTATGTGATGTACCGAGAGTGGGCAGATGACACTTTTCGTGTGGAGTGGTCGATTGACAGTGATGGTGCATTGAGCTTTAGGGGACGATTGTGGGTACCAAATGACCCTCGCCTAAGATAGGGAATATTAGCAAAGCTGCACCGCTCGAGGTATACCGTTCATCCAGGCACCAATAAGATGTATCATGATGCCCAACGTAGTTATTAGTGACCGAGGATGAAATGAGATATTGCAGCCTTTGTGTAAAGATGTGACACGTGCCAACAGATTAAGGCTGAGCACCAGAGACCCGGTGGTTTACTACAACCCTTGGTAATTCCTGAGTGGAAATGAGAACACAATACTATGGATTTTGTGATGGGATTACCCCGGACTTAGTAAAGACACGATACTATTTGGGCTATTGTTGACAGACTGACTAAGTCTGCTCATTTCTTCCCAATTCATGCTAGAGATTCGATTGAGAGGTTGAGTCGATTATATATCCCCTAGGTCGTGAGATTACATGGGGTCCCAGTATCCATTGTGTTTGATAGAGATGCTTGATTTACGTTCCATTTTTCGCAAAGCTTGCAGAGACAGTTGGGGACTAGAGTAAACCTGAGCATAGCCTTCCATCAACAAACTGATGGTCAGTTAGAGAGAGTGATCCAAACTCTAGAGGATATGCTCCATGCATGCGTCCTTGATTTTGGTGGTAGCTGAGAGGATCATTTAGCATTATGCAAGTTTTCATATAATAACAACTAGTAGGCGAGTATCAACATGGCAACATTTGAGGTATTATTTGGTCAACCTTGTTGATCGCCAGCTTGTTGGGCCGAGGTTGGTGACATAGCAATTTTGGGCCATACTTTTGTACAGGAGTAGACTGAGAAAATCCAACAGATCTGTCGGAACATTAAGGTAGCTCAGGATCGATAGAAGAGTTATGTGGATAACCGGAGAAAGATCCTTGAGTTTAATGTTGGTGATCATGTACTACTTCGGATTTCTCCTCAGAAGGGGCAGACTCATTTTGGTGTTTCAGGAAAACTCGCTCCGAGATACATTAGACCTTTCGAGATCCTCAAGATGATAGATCTTGTGGCTTACCGATTGGCATTGTCACCTCAGCTAGCGAGAGTACATAATATATTTCATGTGTCGATGTTGAGGGAGTACTACCCCGATCTCCTACACGTGATTGATTGGAGACATGTTGAGTTGTGAGAAGATTGTTCATATAATGAGGTTTCGGTAGCTATCATTGATCGGGCTATGAAGAAGCTACACAATAAGGAGATACCAATGGTTCTTGTACGTGGCAGTTTAACGGTACCGAGCAGGACACCTAGGAGCAAGAAGACTATATGGCGAGTCATTTCCCTGAGATTATGAGAGTCGCTTCTTGATCTTTTATTATTGTAGTAAATTTCAAGGACGAAATTTGTTCTAAGGAGGGGAGACTGTAACTACCCGTATTTTGTGAACATTCAGTCGACGAGTTCGACATGTATTTTTCTGTATCCATTAATGAATTATAAATGAGAAATATATGATAGAAGTATATAATTTTCTTTGGCTATGGTATATAATTTTCTTTGGCTATGGTATTAATCAATGTGTGTATTAAATCGTAATACATGATTTTTGGTGAAAGTATTAAGTAATAAGTGTATTACTTGAGAAATTAGAATGAATAAATAATGATAATAATTATTTATTGGAGTTAAAAAAAATGAATAAAATGAATTTATGTAATAAATTATTATTGCATTTACATATATATACATATATGTATTTATATGCATGAATATATATAGAGAGGGAGTGTATTTAAATTAAATGTAAAAATATTGAATAAGGGTGCTTGGCTGAAAATGAAAAAAATAATTAATTAATTAAGTAAATCAATATATGACAAGGATGGGTGGATAATGAAAAAAAGAAATAAATAAATAGAATAATAAGAGATAAAACATGCTTTGTTGGACAAAAGAAAAAAAAATTAATTAGAAAAATAAATGATTATCTTGATGAGTCATGGATAATTGAAAAAAATAAGATAAGGTAAGATAATGCTTCATTTTATGAAAAGATAAATGATAAATTATGAGGTGTAAAGATAAGATATGAAGAATAATGTTATCTTGGTAATTAATGACATGGGGCCCACCAAACTCAATCTCCATATAAAGGCTCCTCACATCTCTTTTCTCGTTCACAATTTCAATCCTCACTTGCTCATCCGAGGAGAGAAAAAAAAAGGGGAGAGAAAGAATAGAAAAAGAAAAAGAAAAGAAAAAGGAAAGAAAAGAAACAAAAAAAGAGAAAAAAGAAAAGAAAAGAAAAAGGAAGAAAAAGAAAAAAAGAGAAGTCGCGCACTTTTGAAAATTCAACATTTCGGATAAATCATTTTACCTCTTTTCAATTTTGAATTATTATAAAAATTGTGAATTTCAGTTTTATAGTATAGTTTCAATAAATGCATTAATTTATTGTGTGACCCAAAATTAGGACATATTTTCCATAAAAATGAAATTATACAATATATATCATTGTGTTCAGATTTACGAGTAGAATACAGATATGTACATTATTTGTACCCTCGAAGACCCTAAGAAATTATATAGTAGTTGAAAGTCAATACATAGGGGGTATACTCATTAATACTAGAATTTTTGTTGGTGGGTACTAAAATGTCGAGAATGAAACTCTGAACTCAATAACACTAAAATTAGGATTTTTGAAGGTCAACTGATAAATTAAATTCGCGTTTATGTGATTTAAAGATCAATTCATAAATATAAAAAAATGTATATAGGATAAAAATAATAATAAATAATAGAAAAATGTTATATAATATTGTATAACGTTGTGAAATACTTATTAAGAAAATATATAACATAAAAATAATATTTATGAATTAAACCGCCAAATTTATAAAAGTGGTTAGATGTTATATACCAAAAGTGGGACACATGTCGACAATACATATTTGTAGTATTTTGAGTCAATATTAAAGGTTTAATTGACCTTGTTAATCATGTTGACCTTGTTGATTTGATAGGTCAGCGAGGGTTAGGTTTAGATAGAATTGACTACAATTGACTAAGTCAATCATTTGATTAACCAAGGACCATAAAATTAGATTTGAGTCAAGTTTTATGTAGATATTAATAAACTAAGTTGATCATCCAAGATCAAATATTAGCGGGACGCGACTATTCACTAGAGGAACACCGGGACATCCTTGCGAGTAGTGTTTCTAATTTATCACTTAACTGTTATTCTATCGTAAATGAAATGTTTTTACATATTGAAATGCATTTGCAATCTTTCAATGTGATTTAAATGAAAATGTGCACTGAATATCAAGGTTCAGGTGCAGGTTAGGGTATTGGATGTGGGAGAGTATTAAGGATGAGTAGTTGTCGTACCTACGGGTACAGGTCGTACTTGGGGATACGGTCGGGCTAGGTCTATCAATTGGCTCCCTGTGATATGATATGAGTATACGCCTAACCATCAGGTTTCTCCTACTCAAGTCGATTTATGTGTTTTCAACATTAAAACGTTTTCAAAATAGAAGGTGCACGACTGTATTGTGGATTTAGTATTCATTAACTATTGCACTCATTCACATTATTATTATTGTGTATTCATACATGACATTGCTTTTCTAGAATTCTTGTTCTAAGTTATAGATTAGGTTACAATACTCACTGAACCGTTGTGGACAAAATTGGCTTACTACTCTAACATTTTAGGTTCTTCTTCTGTGGATAAGGGGAAGAAGGTGGTCATCACGTAGAGCGCACCACATTCAGTTTACTGTTTTAAGAGTTAGTATAATATATAGGAAGTGAGAAAAATATTGTCGATATTTTAACTTACACATTCCGCTATTGCTACATTTGGGACACTGTATATAGTTAATTTTTGTCTAAAAAAATTTCTACTGCAATTATTTGTTCTAATTGTTTCCACATTTGTTATAATTATTCTGATAGTGTTATGTATGGTGTTGTGAAGAGGCTTAACAGTGTTTTAGACAAGCTCAATTTGGGAATGGGTTTGTCAGAACACCGTGGCAGTCCGTTCATCCTTCTCCCTAGGGAAGGGGTCCCGACACATATCACGAACACTTTTTAGTGGAAGCACTGGTTAACAGATACGCCATGCATTCAACTCCTTCAGACCAAAAAGTGTGTGGTATTCCTCGAGTTTTTAACATGCTTCCAGCTAACTCTATGATGGCTCTGTTTTGTCTTTCAGCAACTCCATTTTGTTGTGGAGTGTAATGAAAGTTGAGTTGATGTTGAATGCCATGATCTCTTAAAAAATTTGAGAGTCTAACATACTCTCCACCACAATTAGAATGCAGGCTTTTGATGGAGTAACAGTAGTCATTCTCGGTCATGGATTTAAAGATCTTGGGTATTTTAGAACTTCTAATTTGTCCTTCAAAAAATAAATCTTTGTTTTCTAGTATAATATCAATAAGTGTAAGAAAATACTAGTTACCATCAAAAGAAGTTGTCTGCATTAGTCTACATACATTTGAGTGAACTAACTCAAGAAACTTAGATGTTCTTCACATACGTTTGTTTGGAAATGACTATCAATATTGCTTTCTAAGTGTACACCCTTCACATACTTGATTTGGATGATGAATGTCTAACATGCCACTGACCATATCATGCTTAGACATATGAGTCAATGTGTTAAAACTCAAATGGAAAAATTGTAAATGTCATAGCCATGATGGTACTAAAGTAAAAAAATGCCTTAGTTTTAATCTTCAATGGAAACATTTTATTATTAGTCATCTTCACCTTTGCAATAAGATTATGGCTTCCTTTATCACACATGTATCATTGTCAAACTTGACATGATATTGTTCTAAAAGCAATTATCTAATACTAAGAAGATTGTGTTTAAGGCCACAGACAAAGAAAACATTACAAATATGTTTGGTACCTTGTCTTGTATGCACCAAAATGTTGCAGCTACCTTTGACTTGAAGCTTTTTGTCATCCCCCGTTTTGACTTTACTTTGGATTGAATCATTCAAAGTTGTGAATGGATTTAGATTTTCAGTCATGTGGTTACAACAATCACTATTAGGATACCATATTTCAGGTCAAAAGGGAGCATTTGATATAAAGCTGCTGGATGTTAACCAAAGTCAAATGCTCCCTTTTGACCAATATATATATATATATACATTACCCACTTGCATCTAATATCCAACACCTCAAAATCACCATATGTGCTGGTTTTTTTTTTTTCCAACCGTCCCATGAATTTTAAACACCACCCATCCATTTACATATAGTATATTTCCATTTCATTTTTTTTTCACGTACCACAGCCACCATACAATATTAATCTCATGAAATTGTTCCATACATTAGTAATCACAATATATATATATATATATATATTATTTGAGCAATTTTATTAAATGCATATTATCTCATTATATAGGAATATTTGACCAACATTATACCCCCATTATTTAATTTAATTAATTCCTACACCTTTATTTAATTTAATTAATTTATATATGTAATATGTATTTTTAATACATGTGTGTAATTAACACGTACATACACACTTACTCTGTACCAATACGTATAGCTATACACATTTATCATCATTTTAATTAATTTAAATGTCTAATTCAAATACAGAGTGTTACATTTCACCTTGATCATTCTCTTGTCTAGCACAACTAAGAAATATCACTCCTTCGTCATGATCTTAGATGTTCTCATGCACGAAAGAGGTTTGATCATTATTCTTTTTTGACCAACAGTTGGATTAATTATGTCCAAACTTGTTACAATTGTATCATTGAACATGTTTTTTATTATGACTTCTTTTATAATTTCCTCTGCATCCACGTCTTCTTCCCCCTCTAGATGACATATGTGAATTATCATCATTTTGATGCTTCTTGCTAGCTTTGTTTGGCTTCTTTGACTCCTTCCACATCCACGGTTGATGTTACCTCCTTTTCTTCATCTAGAACCTCTTCTAAAAGAAACTTATATTTGGAATGCTTATTCTAGAGGCGTAGAGTCAAACTATTCGAACAAAGTTCATAGGATTCTAACGATGCCATCAAGCTTTCCAAAGAAATAGTAGAAAGATTTTTGGAATCTTCAATTGCAACAACAATGTATTTGAACTTTTGGGACATACTACAAAGAATATTTTCAATAACTCTTTGATCAGATATATTTTTTCCATTTTGCCACATTTAATTCACTATGATAATGACTGGTTTAAAATAATCTTCAATAGTTTATGATTCCTTTATGTGTATGGTGTCAAACTCACCATGCAAAGATTGTAATCTCAGCATTTTACCTTATCTTTTCCCCTGTATATATTATATAAAGTATCTCATTCTTGCTTTGCGAATGTGGTTATTGAGATCATCTCGAACACTGCTTCATCTACCACTTCAAAAATGAAGCAAAGTGTTATGTTTTATTTCTTTCGATCTTCCTTCAACTCATTGCCTTGTTGTTGGGTAAATTCAGCTTGATTCTTCGCTTCAACATAGTCATTCTCAACTATGTCCCATGAGTCGTGTGACTTATACAACACCTTCATCTGTATACTCTATTGAGTATAATTCTTCCCATTGAACTTGAAAAGTTGAGGCTACGACATGTTATTGTTAGAAGCCATGGAAATCAACCTAACTCTGATACTACTTTGTTGGAAATGTAGTGAGCACTCAAATACTAAAGAAGAACAATATTCAAGAAGAAGATGAAGAACTCGAATTATACATTAGAACTTGTGCAATTTGCTTAATGATGAAATAAGAAATATAGAAAGTATTTGTAGGAGTCTACCAATGAAATACATATATGAATTTAAACATATATGAACTTGTAAGTTTATGGATTACAAACCACTAGGTACATACATGTATATTATTAATTCCCAAAACATTTATGAACCTATTCAAACACGAACCCATTATATAGGTGCAATCATTGTAATTCCCAAAACTCTCAATGAATCATGCTTACTATAAATATAGGTTAAATCTCCAATAGTAATATTGCTACTCAAGAAGCTATCTATATTATGAGAAAGAAGTTAGGCAAAGGAGGGCTCATGGCCATCTAGATCGATTTAGAGAAGGCTTATTATAGAATCAGCTGGGATAACTTTGAGAAGACTCTTTTGCATATTCAATTTTTCTCCTAGTTTGATTTCTATTATTATGAGTTGTGTGACCCCAATAATATATTATAACTTGGTTTGTAATGGTGAGTGAACTAATAGCTTCAAAGCCAAATGAGGTCTCTACCAAGGAGATTCAATTTCTGCTTATTTTTTTGTCTTCCACATATGGAGTTCCTTGCTCAAAGCATTTTAGAAACTGAAACTTAAGGAACATAGCAACTTATCAAGTTATCTAAGGGTGGTGTTGCTATCTGCAACTTCTCCCAAACTGTAAAGTTTGTGAAGTATATTGGCCTTCCTATTATTTAAGTGAGAATCGATAAGGCTATTGGCCTTCCAATTATTCAAATGAGAATCAATAAGACTATTTTCTAGCCTATTGTTCATTAGATGGAAAAGCTACTTGCAGGCTGGAAGGCTAAGCTACTTAACCGATTGAGGCAACTTACTCTTGTTAAATTAGTGTTTTCTATGATTCCATTTTATGTTATGCAGTGATTGAAGTTTTCACCTAATATTTGCAATAGGATTGATAAAATTAAAAGGGACTTCCTTTGGAATGACATCCCAAATCAACATATTGTTCATCTTGTTAATTGGAACATACTTTCCACATTGAAAAAAAAAAATTAAGGAAGGATTAGGTTTCCGAAAAGCTCAAGATGTCAACAATGTCTTTCTCACTAAAGTAACCTAGAAAGTTCTCACTCATGATTCAACGCTTTGGGTGCAAATCTTTCATCTCAAACACTTTAAGAGTCAAAACTTTCTTCACTATGAGTAAAAGCAAAATAAATCTCCCATTTGGAAAACTTGTTATGGACACTAGCTTCTCAAACATGGCATTAGGTGGCTTTTGGGGGATGACTCTTCTACCCCTAAAGGAATTCCAAGTGGATCCCTCTATGTGATATTCAGCAAGATCGCATTCATCCATATGAAAATCATCTCTATGTCAAGGATGTCTTAAACTAGAATGGATCTTAGTGCAATGATCCATTGCACAGTAGCCTATCAATTTGGATCAATCAAGCTATTTATGGTATCCTAGTGCCATTCACAACCAAAGAGGACAATCATGTGTGGGTTACCTCTAATAATGGGAATTTCACAATTTCATCAGCTTAGAAGCTTATTACTCATGATATGAAATAGATCTTGATTCTTTACACATTAATGTATGGTCTGTTCCTCTCGTTCACAAATTAGAAATTTTCCTCTGGCTCATCTTTCATGATATACTCTTAACAAAAGACATGTGATTTTGTTGAAACATGACAGAGTCTCCAAGTTGTAGGCACTGCCAAGCTGCCACTAAAATTCTCTTTACATCCTATAAAACTATGATCAATCAGAGGTCTACTGAAGGCATTTTACCTCATGGTTAATGCCTAGGCTTTTCAACATTCCCTCTAAGAATGAATCCGAATAACTACTCTTTGCACATTGAGTAGCATGGTTTTTCTCTTTTGCTTCACTCCTTGCAACATTTGGACTAGTCAAAATAAAGTTGTTCTTCAAAGTAGCAACATTTCAAATCTTTTTATGATGCTATCCCATTGCTTTTGTCAAGACTCAACAAATGAGGTGTAAGAAAGCCACATGTGATGCCTCATTAGGTGAATTCCTCCACCTTCACATATTCTAGAAATTAATTTCGATGGGGCTTCAAAAGACAATCCAAGTATGGTAGGTTTTGAAGGATTAATTAGTAATGCTTGTAGTGGATGAATTTTGGACTGTCTTAGAAAAATATTAGTTGTACCATAAATATGATTGCAGAATTATGGGGATTTTAGGAAGGGGTTTTGCTAAAGCGTTGTAGGCTACTGATGTCATTCCTAAAATTGATTCAAAAGCTCTTTATGGTCTTCTTAATATCGATATTTCTCTTTAGCGTCCTCTTGGATTCTTCAAGACTGTACAAGTATCATTCGGTCAACATGTTTTATGAGACGATAACCAATGTCCTGATTTTATGGCTAATATGGGTGCTTATAGCAGTTTGTCTTTGGAGGTCCCTCCTCCTAGTAGCTCTACTTTACTATTTGTTAATGCTTCTGGTGTTGGTTTTCTGATGTCGTAGTGGCTTGTTTTTGTATCTTTGTAACCAAAATAAATAAGTAAATAGTAAAAATAAAGTAAAGTTAGTACAAAGAGAAAAATAAGTGGTAAATTTAGTTGATTCTTAAATTAAGATGTAGTTTTTGTGGACTTTTTCCTTAATTAGTTGTTGGAGAGGCTGATTAGTAATTTTAAAAAATTTATTTGTATGCAATGATCGAATGAAATAAGAGAGATTAAGAAAAATAAATTACTAATCAACTAAAATTATGGAAATATTCTTATCAAAATGAAATTAAAAACTCATACCAATAAGATTTTTGAAATAAAGATATTTCAATTACTTTAGTAATAATCAAGTACAACTATATTATCAGATGAATATGTATTACATACTTTAGGGGTTACAGTAATTAATTAATTAATTGTTTATGTGTAGTTTTATTTAAATTACAGCCTCTATGGTAAAAATGACATTTTTAATTTTTTTTAAATTACCTTTTTTTTTTCTTTTTCTTTCTTTTGCTTTCTCAAACTTTTATAATTCCTTTTGGTTTTTCCTCCATGGCAGGAGTTTGAAGACCTTTTTTTTTTAGTAAGTCGAAATTAATTAGTAACAAGTGGAGCTAGAGCCTAGAGGGTTTGCGGCAGGAGGTTTTCACACCCTTGCGTTAGAATATATACGTATATAGGTAAGGACAGGAGTTTAAACTTATTTAAAATAAAACATAAGATAAACGCTTGTAAAATTATTTTAATACTTTAAAAAAAAAAATCGTTTCAAGAACAAAAGTTAAGGGCAGTGTGGCCCATGCCCGGCCCTTTAAAAAATAAATAAATAAATGCCAATGAAGAAACACGTGAGAAAAGGTGGACGGTCATTCAATATTTAATATATAGCTGGTAGCAAATTATTAAACTCTACGAGAAAGAATATAAGGATGCCGTTAAATGCATCTACTATTTTATTTAACTACTTTATGCATTCTAAAGATTTTTTTAAAAAACATCTTCATTGCCTTTCTTTAAAAAAATAAAAACAATTAATGAATTGCAATATCAATGATACAAAAATTCAAATTACAACCCAGTTTTAGATTGATTATGATTTGCAATCTTTTTAAATTTATTAAAAAAAGAAATAAAATAAAAGTATATTTAAAAAATTGAAAAATATTGTAGATAGTTAAATAAAAAATCGAGATCTATTTAATTATATTTGAAAAAAAAAAGTCCTTTTCTAGTAGTTAAATCATTGAATTAATTAATTAGTTAACTATTTCATTAGTGAGGCGCGTGAACTGTAGTACAGCCACGGCGGCTTTGGGTTAACTACAAGGTAGTGCTGGTCAAGGGTCAGGTTTGGGCCCAAAGCCACCCGACCCGCCAAAATAAGACCTGATGCCACTCGATTGGGTATAGAGTGACCATGGACGCAACCCTATCTTAAGGCAGGTAGGGTTTCAGGTTGTTAGGTATACTCGACTTTTAATTTTTTTACATAAAAATAATTTTATAATACATTATTTTTCTTAAAAGGGATAATTTTAACTTAAAATTTAATTTAATTTTTTTTAACATTAAAATTAAAAACATATTTTTACAAAGAAAAAACTTTATTTTTTAAATTAAAAAATATATTCTTCCCACAATTACACACCAAGGCAATAGTTTGATCTTCATATAGCACCAGATCGGCTGCGTAGCAAACAAGCAAAAGAGATTTTCGTCACACCCTAAATCTAATTAGTAAAGGATGTTTGTATTAAATAATTTTTGATTAAAAAATATGTGATTTCTTAAACTATAATTCAAAAAATTATATTCCCCTTTTGCTCTTATATAATTAACAATTACCAGTTAGCTCAAATGAAATTAATAATTATTAGTAACAACAGGTGTATTGTTTGGAAGCAATAATTATTTAATTATGAATTTAAAAATTATATTAACCATCATTAAAATGAGTATATTTAAAAAATTGTTACAAATTAAATATAAAATACTTATAATGGTAGCTTTGTAGAAAAAAAAAGTGGCTATAAAGATATATAGTTACTAATTAAGGTAGATGACAAATATGAATTTAGTAAGAAAAATTTGAATACAAAAGACATTTTTTGATCAAATTGTCTTTTTTAATTAAGATGAGTGAAATTGAAATTTTTGTAATTGTATAACACTTCGGAATATTGTTAGAAATAGAATTAAATATTTTATTATCTAATAATATAGAGTCGTATTAATAGGTTCAACTTTTGTACCCAATATGGATGGAATGGATTGAAGAAATTCTGTGAAACGAATACTCCTGGGAAGAAGACAAACTGAAGTGATGGGACAGGTTCAAATATACAAACTTGGCTGCTGCATTATATATATTTATGTATGTATGTATATAAA
>JAJIYU010011239.1:0-15422 GCA_030144865.1 Tinospora cordifolia
ATATTAGAGCTGAGAGAGGTGGTGGCACTTAGAGGTGTTTCCTGATCATAACAGTCAGGAAAGGGGCAAGATTTGCTGAAACACTTCACTGCTTCTTGGCTATTGTTCTTCTACCCTTTTTAGAAGTCTGTCTCCTCTTCGTTCTCGCTCTGGCTCTCCGATGCGGTTTCTTCTGCAGCTTCAACAGTGGAATTTCGAAGTTTGGTGGTCTTCGCATTGAGGAAGTTAAGAAGATCTTTAAGAGCAATTTCAGCGTCATCATTTTTCAGCAGCTGCTCTGCTACTTCCCCTGGGGTCACATTAACATTCTTTATCATTTCTTCAATTTCCTCGAAAAGCTGATGGTGCTTGATACCTAGGCGGTTAGAGGCCAGTGTTCTGAACCCACTGGGAGTGCAGTAGGACATGTGAATGTGGACGTCCATGCGACCTGGACGCAGCAACGCGGGATCTATTCGGTCCTTGTAATTGGTGGTGAACACCATGATCTTTTGGTCTCCGAAACAAGACCACAACCCGTCAACGAAGTTCAGTAAGCCGGATAACGTCACCTGCCATTAGAAAGTAGAGAAACAGCACGCATTAGATTACTTTTGAATCCCGAGTTATTACAAGATGATACCAATTCCTCAATGAGCCCATCAACATAAAATAAAAAGTTTCAAATTTTTGAATAAAATACAACTATACCGTTATCACACATCAGATCACATATAATGTATGTGTCTTTTTTTTTACCTCATTGTGTCTGTAGCAGCGTCGTGCGTCATTTTCCCTGTCATGCAAATCAACAGTAGTGCAATCGATGTCTTCGATCACTATTATGGATCTATTGGCTATGGAGATTAAGATGTCTCGAAGATCATTGTTGTTATGAACGTCGGACAGCTCCAGGTCATAGATATCGAAACTGAGATAATTGGCCATTGCAGCAACCATGGTTGATTTTCCCGTTCCAGGAGGGCCATACAGTAAGTACCCTCGTTTCCAAGCCTTTCCAACTCTTCTATAGAAGTCCTTTCTCGCTACGAACCTGTCCAAATCCTCCATCAATTGCCTCTTCGCATCTGTTTCCATGGCTAGCGTGTCAAACGTTGCCGGGTGATCGAATTTAATGGAAAACCACCTGCCTTCATGGTTATGAGGGTCAAGTGAATGCAGCTTCAACGTTTTGATTTCTGATGTAATGGCTTTTGATCTTTCCAGCACGTGCGGCAAGAAGGTCTCCAGCACCACCTCCTTGTGGTTCTTCAGGAAACTGAGTTCCCAGTACCTTGGTTCCTCTCCTCCTTCCTTTTTGTCGGGGGAAACAAATCTCCATTTGAGTTCAATCCCTTGATACACTTGGAAAATTTCTTGATTCCTGTCAACGGACACAGATAGGTTCTTTTCGTTGGGGAATTTGCCGACTCGTAGCCTATCTACGGAAGGGCTGATCTTGGTGCGTAAGTAGGTATCCGCGCCCTCGAACATTTGGTTGGAAACTTGGCCGTTGTATTCGAGGATGATGAGAGTTAGGTAAGAAGGGCATTGCTTTTCGACTCCTCCGAAGATGGATAATAATTTTGTCCGAAGAGGCTCGGGGACGAATTGGTTCACCATGTCGCCGAGTTCAGTAAGCACGCTGCGAAGGAGCATGGCCCACGCTGCGAAGGAACTGTACGCAGATAACACTGCTGTTACGGAAGGCATGTTAGCGACAGAAAACATTTTCAACCGCGCGAGTGTGCGAGAGAAGCAGAGATGTTTGCAGTATTGCCGAGACGACAACTGGAATGATAGTTAGGCAAGCGTGTAGGTTTTATAAGATGAAACATACCAGTGATGCTTGGCCTGCAAGCAATTAGGGATTGCGAAATGCTAAATAAGTTGACATTGCAATACCATATCCCTCAAAATCCGATGCGGTAAGATTTGTGGCATTTATTATTAGTTATTACATGTTAAACTTTGCTCGTAAGCAATCAGAGGGGTGGCTTGCTAACTGGGATAATGCACAGGTTATTGCTCCAGTTTTTTTTTTTTTTTTTTCTTAATAACAACTGCAACACTTAAAAATACCTGAAAATACCCATTACACTTTTATTTTATGATTATGGTATTGGAATTACATAGAAATATATATAAGTACGACACTGCAAATTATCAAATGAATGAATGTTATATATTATATATGAATAATTCAAGCCAGGAACTAATGAAGGAAAATTTGAAATTAATAACAAGATAACAAATAATATTTTTTTAATTAGATGACAATTTTTTCTTTCTTTCTTTTTTTTAAAAAAATCAGATAGCCGCACCTTTTTTTATTTTTTTCGCACCATTTTTATTTTTACAATTTTTTTCTCTTTTTCTTTGTTTTATAAACGAGATGACACCTTTTTTATAACTTTTTGACACCCTTTTTTGAAAGTGAAATTAAAATGTCACCAATAATGTCTCGTAGATTTTTTTTTTCATTTTTCTAGCTTATTTTTTTGAGTCATATGACATATTTTTAAATACCATTTTATTTGTAAAGTATTTTTTCTCTTTTGAATTTTGTTTACTAGATGACACATTTCAAATAATTTTCAATGTCATTTCTATTTTTTCAAAATTTGTTGAAGGAGTTTCATTAAAGAAGGTTTCAATACCTTTTTTTTTTAACTGAAGGCTATTCAACAATTTTTTTTTCATTTTTTCTCTTTCTATAATTTTTTCTAATTGGGTGACACCTTTTTTTAAGTCTTTTAACGCCATTTTATTTTTATTTTTTTGAATTTTTTAAATTTATTTTTCAAACCAGCTGGCGCATTTTGAAACATTTTTTCAATGCCATTTTCATTTTAAAAAGAAAATTTTATTGAAGGCAAGAAAGAGGTAAAACACACCTAGAATCAAAATTTGCATATTGCTCTCTCTCTCTCTCTCTCTCTCTCTCTCTCTCTCTCTATCTCTTCTCAAAGACTGGAACACTAATGAAGGAGACATAGATAGTCTTGGACAGGTCTGAAGTAGGTGTTTTCTCTTCTAATCATCTCACAATCCCGTGCTCCTTTTCTCTCTTATTCTATCAATTTCGCGATCTCTTTGATCTCGGCTGCTTTCAGGTGGATGATGCTGAGATTGATCACAGATGTTGGGAAAGACTAGAAACACAAGCTAAGGTGAAGGCCACTTCTCTGGGAACAGAGGGGTTGCATCTGAAACTGTAGCTACACGGCTTCAACTTCACTGGTGTTTAAGAAAATCAACTGAACATAATCAAATTTGCTGCTTTAAGTATGTTTGACGATTGTTTATGCTTGTTGCTGAAGTTCTATTCTAATACTACTAGCATTCCTGAAGCTTAGAAATACTACAGCCCCACCGAATATGGATATAAACTCTTGTCCACAACTGGTTAGTGTTGGAATAAAAACATCTGCTCTAAACTTTATTGCTTTCTATTGAACTGAATTACATATTGAATTCCATAGGGTCTATTTATAGACTCTTTTAGACACTTGTTCTAAACTTTATAGACTTCTAAACTATTTGGTAATCCCAATTAGAGATTAACTCAGATTATCTAGTTGGACATTATCTAAACTCTTTAATAACATCAGTTTGACTCAAACTGAAACTCTAGAATGAGATAATCTATATTACAATTCTAGTACTACTAGAATTCTATCAGTTAGCTCTATCATACCATCGAAGACCACTCTTATCTCAAAGTTGAATTAAGATTCTTCTATGGAACCATGCGATATTGTAAGTAATTTCCAATGAAATTCATTGAATGGGTGGAAACAAAAGGTGTATGTATAGGTGAAGTCCTAGATCTTTGTAAGATAATTTGTATTCCAATTCTATTATAATTTGGCTTTTAGACTTTTAAATACTTTATGAAAATGTTATTTTTAATATATAAATAGTTTTTTTAAAACAATGAATCGTTCATTTTTTTTTTCAGCTCCTTAATAGCATAGCGTTTTTGAAATGCTTTAAGAAGCTCCTATAGCAAAAAATGTATGATAATATCTGTGACGACCCATAATTTGATACACAAAAATTTTCAAGCCTAATGTATGAATTTTCTGGAATTTTAGTGAAAATATATGAATTTTTCTCAATTTTTTCAATTTTGAATTAATTATTGAAGAAAATTAGAGTAATTGGAAAAAAAAATGTAATTTTGGGGAGAAAATATATGAAATCATAAGGAAAATGTAATTTCTTGAGGAAAATGATTTTTGAGATTGATTGTTGAATTTTCAGAATAATCGTGAAATTTTTAGAATGATTAATAGAATTTTCGGATGAAAATGTAATTTTTGGGTGATTATTGAATTTTTGAGAAAAATAATTAGATAAATGATAAAAATAGGTGTATAATTGGAAATTTGATCAAAAAGTGATTTACTAGTAATTTTAACAATTTTAGAAAAAAAATGTGAAATTTAGATATATATATAAGAAAAGGAGATGAAAAAAAAAATCAAAAATAAAAAAGAGGGCCCTGGGCAGCCCAGGCACATGGGCCTGGACTGCCCAGGCACATGGGCCTGGACTGCCCAGGCCCATGTGGGCCAGGCTGGGCGCACAGCATAGCCCGCCTGCCCCTCTTCCTTCTTCGTTCTTTTTCCTTCTCCTTCTTTTCAGCTGAATAACATCAGAAATGACAGAAAACCACCACCTTCTCCCATAGTTTTTGCCCCTTGTTTTGCCCTCTGATGTAACCACCAACTAACCTCTGAATTCTCAGTATGTTGGGCACTAATAGAAGCAAGAAAAGAGGACCACGAACTGTTAAAAGGGCTGCAAAAATTTCCTTCAAACAACTCACCCACACCATTGCTGCAAATTTCCAGCTTGAGCAAGCTATTTTCTACCTCTCATATATTCCTCATCCGAGCTCCGTTTTGAGTGATCTTGGAGTCTTCGAAAAGCTCTTTAAACGCTCTTCAAGAAGGTCTAAGCCATTGATCACGAGCATGGACCATTTGGAGCATAAACGGCCACAAATCTTGCTGTTCGCGACTACAAAAACCCAGAAACGTTTGTTATCCAAGATTTGCGAGGCCGATATCTCACTCATCCGAACACCAATCTTGAGGTACCATAGCTCGTTTTGAAGCTTATAATGTGTACTTCAACTTTTATTTAATGAGAAATACCTATTGACCTCTTGAAACATGTCGAAAATAGCGTCGGAAGAGAGCTGTTCGTCACTGCGAAACCCAAAAAAATCAAACTATTGAGTTCGTGCAGTTTTGCGAGGCCAATATCTCACTCATCTGAACTCCGATTTTGAGGTATCTTAGCCAGTTTTAAAGCTTGTTATGTCTACTTCATTTTCTATTTTATGAAGAATGACAAATGAACACTGGAAGGATGTCAAAAATGACGTCAAAGTAGGCTGCCAGACATATTAATCCGATACTAAGAAATTTTTTTGAAAATCTGCAGAAATATCGTGATTTTGTGCTCTCGGTTAGGAATTTTTAAAGATACTTAGAGATGTCTGATTTGCCTGAAATTTTAAGGATACATTCATGAAACAACTAGGAATGTTGTGTAAACATTTGGTTACAAATAGATAAGTCTAAGGGGGTTAAATAAGTTGTCTCTTGACTGCCTGTCATATGCAATCCGGAAAACCAAAATTTCCTGATATCACCCTTGGAAAACATAGTAAACGGGGTCCAAATTTTATGAAATAAAATTCTGGAGATACCTTAGGAAGTGTAGATCATACTGGAAAATATTGCACAAACCCGATATACGGATTGACAGCAGAAAAATTATGAAGTCCTGTTGCGCAGTTAGAGCAAATAGGACCAGATTTGAGCATCTCTATGATTCTACCCAAAAACCATAGTAAATGATATCAGAAAATTCGAAACGAAAATTCTTGGGAACATTTGAATGATTTAGATCAAATCTGAAAATTTTCATGCAAATCCAACGGTCGGATTTATCGCAGGAAATTCAGGAACTCCACTCTATAGATAGAAGGGAAAATCCAGAATTGAAGGTTCCTGTTATTTCAGTTGGAAAACGTATCAAATGATATCCAAAAATAGAAATATAAAATTCTAGTGAATATTTGAAGGGTCTAAATAAAATTTGGAAAGTTTCGCGTAAATCCAACGGTTGGATTGATCGCAAGAAAATTGACAAATTTTCTGCGCAAATTAAACTAAAAGGCATAGGATTGGTTAAGTATTAAAAATTGGAAATTTTGACCCAATTGGCTTGGTTTTGACCATATTGACCAATGATGGCCAACTTTGACTAAGGTGATTGAGTTTTACCGAGGTTGACCAAGTTTGGCTGGTTGACCAGGTTTGACCGAGTCGAATGTTAGGTCGACTAAGACCGACTAGGGTAGTGGGACCGGAATGAGATAACATTTCATGAGGAACTGAAATTGAGTTAATATAATGCAAATTTGAGCATATATTGCGGAACTAGGCCGAACGTCGAGGGGACATCGGTGCACGAGACCCGAGGTGAGTAGTTTGACCTAGTTGTTATCTTAACTGTATTCCTTGCATAAAAAATGATTAAAATTGTCATCGATTGAATGGTTTCATATGTTTAAACTACATGGTTGATTGAAATATATGTAGTCGTACACTGATAGTGAGACCATAGGCTCGAGGTTCGAGCGCAGGATCAGGGTACACAATGTGATTGGATTAGGCTCGAGGACCGAGCGATGGGGTTAGGGCATATGATCAATGCGCCTAACCTCAGACCCGCTCGAGCATGGAACTTAAGGACCGAGCGTAGGGTTAGGGCGTTCGATGAATGCACCTAGCCCTTGACCCGCTTGAGTGGCCGGTACGCCTGACTCATGACCCGCTCGAGCGATGACCATATGATATTATTGATGATTTAAACCCTAGTCTGGATATAATTTTGAGCTGCATGTATTTAAATTACTTTTTCTTAACTGATGCACTATTTATAATTGTTTTACTACATACCATACTTTCAATTACTACTCATGCATACATGCACGGTTTTTGGAGTGCTAGTTAGATAATATACTGGTTTTCCTACTCACTGAGTCATGTTGAATATTAGGCTCACTACTCTACTAACATTTCAGGTTCCTCATCGGTTGATAGATGGAAAGGTGTTGTGATAGCCTAGTTACCCGTGTGGTCCTGTATTCCCTTTTTGTTTTTATCGATAGGTCGGTCATTTTTTTTTTGTAAGCCTGAACTTCTAAATGTTGAACTACGTACCTTTGTACTTTTGGAAGATGACAACATGTAATGTATCGTTTACTTTAGCACTTTAATTAAATGGATGTTTAGATATCTTTGATGTGGTATGGATGTCGAGGTTGGAAAGGCTTAACGGCGGCTGGGAGGACTCGACTCGATGAATCAGTTCGTTGAGCCGTCGTGCCGGTCGGGTCGCCCTTCGGCCTAGGGAAGGGGTCTCGACAATATCTTTGAAATGCTAGTGTAATTAATTAAATTTATTATAGCATTTTGAGAATATTACAATAGTTAAAATTATCATAACATTTGTAAAATATCATAATAATTAAAAGTTATTATAACTTTTTTTTTAAATAATGTAAAAGGTTATTCTTTTAATAACGTAGGTTTGTCATAACATTAACCAATTGTCACCTGTCATATAAAATATTTTTTTAAAATGCTACAAAAGTGAACTTCTCTTGTCATGCATGGTTCGTGCCAAAAAAAGAGGCTATGGGTTGATGCATTTATTAGGTTACAATTAAACCAAATCCAGCCTCGGATGAGTTAACAAAATTGCATGCCCTATTTAGTATGAAAAGTTTATCTCCGTATAAGTTTGTTTGTGCCCTTTCTCTTCCCTCCCTCCCCTTTGCCTTGCGTCACTTCCCCTTCCCACTCCTCCCCCTCCTCATTTGGGGATGCAACATCACTCCCGTCTTGTAAGAATAACAAATATGATAGAACAAGAAGAGAACAAAAAGGGTTTGTAAGCATGCTAGACAAGAAGGAAAAAACTAGAAAACAGAAAAAGTTCAGAACAACGGTTTAGCAACCTTCCTTCTCATTAACATCCTGTTCTTAAAGGAAATATATGTATATATATATTGTGAAGTTAATAGCAGCCATTGATAACTAACAGACTTAGACTAATCAATCCTAACCGTTGGATCATTAACAACCTTAACTTTAACAACAATCTATTCTCTAACATCCCCCTCAAACTACGCATTGGTGATGAAACAATGTTTAGTTTGAAAATAAGAGTATGAAATTTGTCAATTGGTAAGGCTTTGGCGAAGATATCAGCTAGTTGATCAAAAGATGAGACATAACAAACTTTTAAATGACCTATTACAATTCTGTCGCTGATGAAATGAACATCTACTTCAATGTGTTTAGTTCTAGAATGAAAGATAGGATTCTTAGCCTGAGCATTGCCACTAGTATTATCACACCAAAAAATAGGACGAGAAGGAAGAGATACCCAAATTTAGCAAGTAGTGTGCATAACCAAATAATCTTAGTTGTAGCATTGGCTAGTGATCTATACTCAGCTTCATTGCTACTACGGGCAACCACTGTTTGCTTCTTTGATTACCAATTAACAAGATTACCACCAAGAAATACACAACAACCTGATGTTGGTTTGCGATCATCAATTGAGCTAGCCCAATTTGCATCACTAAATGCTTCAAGAGACATTGAAGAAGAAAGTCGAAAGTATAACCCATGAGTAGAAGTACCTTTGAGATACCATAGAACTCTTTTATAGGCAGTCCAATGCTAAGAAGTAGTGGCTAAAACGAATGGCTTAATTTGTTCAGAATGAAGCTTATATCTGATCTAGTATTTGTAAGATATTTCAAGGCTCCAATAAAACTACGGTAGAGTGATGGACCAGCAAAGGAAATTCCGTCAAATTTTGATAGTTTGGTGCTAGCACACGTAGGGGAAGCACAAGGCTTACAGTCCAACATCTTCGTTTTGCATAACAGATCGTGAATGTACTTCAGTTGCGTTAAGTGCAGTCCATTAGAAGTACGAATAGTTTCAAAGCCAAGGAAGTAATTAACAGAACCAAGATTGTTTAAAACAAAAGTGTCATTGAGCTATTAAATGACAGATTGAATGGTTGATGCATTATTCTCTATAATTAGAATATCATCATCATACACGAGAAGCAACACAAAGGAATGAGAAGATCTCTTCATGAAAAGAGACACATCTGATTTCAAGATAACAAAACCTCAATGTAGAAGAGCATCACATAGCTTAGTATACCACACACGAGGGGTTTGTATCAGGCCATACAAAACCTTATTCAGCTTACATACATGAGAAGGAAATCTAGAATCAATAAACCCTTTTGGCTGAGATACATAAACCAACTCATCAAGATCATCATTTAGGAATGCATTATTAATATCCACTTGCTAAATACCCCAATTTTGAGAAACAACAATAGAAAAGATTACTCTAATAGTAGATGACTTAACCACTGGACTATAAGTTTCAAGGAAATCAATACCAGGAGCTTGATTAAAACCTTTAGCCACAAATCTTGCTTTGTGCTTCGAGATGGATCCATCAGAATTATATTTATAATTCTGATGCGGAATACCCACTTACAACCCATCACATTCATGTCCGGAGAATATGGAACTAAAATGCATGTGTTTGTTTGAACCAATGCATTAATCTCCTCTTGCAATGTTGTTGACCAAATAGGCTCAAAAAGGGCCTGAGAAACTATTGAAGTCTTAGCTGAAAGTGCAGAAGGATGCACAGCTAAATAAACCTTAGGCTTGAAAATGCCATTCTTGGACCGTGTTTGCATATGGTGCATAGGTGCTGCAATAGAATTGGAGAGAGGTTGTTTTAAAGTAGTAGGAAGACGTCACTGTAAGGGAAAAGAACATGAACCAGGCTATGAAGATGATGTATCATTCTAAGATGCATTGACCACCGATGAGATTGGATGTAAAACTGAAAGAGGCATGCTTGATTTCTCCATGGACTGAAGGGCTAACTTTGAAGGAAATAGAAACAAAAATGGAAACTCCCTTTCATTGAATTCTACATTCCTTGACACATGAATCTTACCATTTGATGATAAACATAAGTAACCTCTATCTAAAGAGTTGTAGCCTATAAAGACACATTTAGATGCATGAAAATTGAATTTATTGGTTGCATAATCTCTAAGATAAGGAAAATAGCTACACGCAAATGGCTTTAAAAGTAGATAGTCTAATTCTTTGTTGTGAAGTTTTGCAAATAGAAACTGCATACTGAGAGCTTGAGAGGGTAGCATGTTGATCATAAAAACAACGGTACAAAAAGCTTATTCCCAAAAGGTGAGAGGCATATGTGCATGAACAAATAGAGTCAAACTAGTTTTAACAACATGACGACGTTTTCTCTCAACAACACCATTTTGCTGGTGATTGTAAGGGCAAGAAAATCTCATATGTATACCATATTCAGTTAAAAATGGCAGGATAACTTTATGTTCTCCTCCCATGTCAGAATGAAGGATTAAATTGGGTATAAAATTGAAGCTCAACAAATTTCTTGAATGACACAAAAATATATATGGCATTAGAGTTCAATTTATTGGGATATAACCATGTGAATCTTATGAAGGAATCAATGAAACTGATGAAGTATTTGCAACTTGAATTTGAAGGAAATGGTGCAGGGCCCCATATGTTAGAATAGACAATTTCAAAAGGAGATGTAGCAGATATGGGATGAGAAGAGAATGAAAGTTTATAGACTTTTTCAAACTTGCAGGAATAATAGAATTCAACATTTGAATTAACAATTGAAATACAAGCTTTATTCAGTATATGTTTCAGTATAGCAAAGGACGGATGCCCTAGTTTTGCATGCCAAACATTTATGTTAGATTTGGCTTTAAATGAAACATTTGAAGTAGAACAAGTGTTTATAGTAGAAGATTGTAAATCAGAAATAATACAGGTTGAATGCAAAGGAGTAGAAATATTTTTCAGTAATCTAGCATCATCAGTGTAAGGAGAGTGAATTTCACTAGATGAAAATAATGGAAGCTCAAGGGAATAGAGACCATCCTTGAGAATCCCTTTGAGCAGAACTTTCCCCGTATTCTTGTCCTTAAAAACATAATAATTTTCAAAGAACTCAATGGTTAGATGATTGTCCTAGGTTATTTTTTAAATGCTAATAAGATTTTTAGTGATATTTGGAACATGAAGAATGTGATTCAGTTTAATGATTTTGGAGTTAGAATTGTTAAAAGTGAGGAGCCAACATGAGAAATACGGAGAAAATTACCATTTTCAATAATGAGCTTTTCCTTGCCTTTATAATCTGAACTGATGGCGAGATTGTTGAGATCAAAGGTTATAATCTCCTTTTCCTCACTCCTCTCTTGTTTTTCTCATTTTTTTTCTTCTATTTTTCCAATCTAGTCCGACTGGCTTGACTTGTTTTCACTCCTAAAGTTTGGAGGTTTATCTATGGAACTTAATTCCTTTCAACCCAAAACTCACTAATATTAGTTTATGTTGGGCTGAATTTTAATCTTTCTACTTGTAATTAACTTGAAAGTTCAACCCAACTCAATTTTACCTTGTTAAGTCAAAAGTGATGAATGACCCAAAAAAACAAAAAAATATAACAAGAAACAAAAGTGATTTAATAAAAAATAAATAAATAATTGCTTGGGGCTTTTAGAGAAATAGGTTATGTTTTGAAATTTAAACAATATCTTGCATTATATCCAATGTTATTGTGTTATAAACAGGTCGTGTCGTAAAAGAGTCATGCCACACATATTGTAAATGAGTCTTATCGTAAATGGGTCGTGTCGTAATTTTATTCATAATCATGTACCTATATATGACCTATTTAACTTTTTTTAATAAATTTTTAAAATAATTTTTATAAAAATATAAAACATATCAAAAATAAATTAAATTTTTTAAAAATTATATTTTAAAAAATAACAAAAAATTATAATATCAACTTAACAAATATATTAATTTTAAATTAAGTTATTTAAAATTTGTCTCTTAACTTATCAATAATCATATTCAATGTAACATTTTTAAGTTTATCAAGTTAACTTGTTTATGACTCGAATTTAGTCATGTCTAATCATAATTAATTTATTTTAACCTAAACTCGTCTATGTTAAACTAAAATTTGTTAACTCTGAATCAATTAATTTTAAAATAGGCTCCGAGAAAAAGGGGATAGGCATTTGTGGGCCATTTTGCCACCAGTTTGTGTATCCATTCATCCACAGCGCAACTCTAGTAGTCAATTTGACACTGCCTATTACAATATATCGAGCTAGAGAGATGGTGGCACCCAAAGGTGTTTCCTGATCGTAACAGTCAGGAAAGACGCAAGAATTGCTGAACCAGTACTAGAACATGGTCCCATTCACTGCTTCTTCTTGGCTTTTGTTCTTTTACCCTTTTTAGATGTCGTTCTCCTCTTCGTTCTCGCTCTGGCTCCCCGATGCGGTCTCTTCTGCTGATTCAATGGTGGAATTACTGAGTTCGGTGGTCTTCGCATTGAGGAAGTTAAGAAGCCCTTGAAGAGCTAAATCTGCGTCATCATTCTTCAGCAGCTGCTCGGCTACTTCCGCTGCGGTCACATTAACATTCCTCATCATTTCTTCAATTTCCTCGAAAAGCTGATGGTGCTTAACCCCTAGGTAGTTAGAGGCCAGTGTTCTGAATGCACCGGGAGTGCAGTAGGACATATGAATGTGCACATCCATGCGACCTGGACGCAGCAACGCGGGGTCCAAACCGTCCTTGTAATTAGTGGTGAACACTATGATTTTTTGGTCCCCGTAGCTCGACCACAACCCATCAATAAAGTTCAATAAGCAGGATAACGTCAACTGCAATTAACAAGTAAAGAAGCAACACACATTAGACTTCTTTTTGATGAAGACTGAGTTATTAAGAGATGGTACCAATTCCTCAATGAGCCCATCAACATTAAAGAAAAAAGTTTCAAACTTTATAATATACTCTTTTAACTACAAATGAAATACAACTATTATAATATGTGATGTGATAAATATTTATATTATTAAATAAAAAATAAAATGTGCACCTAAATGAGTATCATGCGTCCAATAGTTATAAGTATAGGTTAAGCAATATTGTGCGTATGTGTTTCTTTCTTACCCCATTTCTGCGACGGCCTCGTGGGTCAGCTGCCCTGTCATGCACATCAACACCAGTGCAGTCGATGTCTTCGATAACTATTATGGATCCATTCGATGTGGAGAGCAAGAGGTCACGAAGATCATGGTTGTCATCAAGAGTAGAGAGCTGCAGGTCGTGGATGTTGAAACTGAGATAATTGGCCATTGCAGCGATCATGGTTGACTTTCCTGTTCCGGGAGGACCATACAGTAAATATCCTCGTTTCCAAGCCTTTCCAACTCTTCTATAGAAGTCCTTTCTCGCTACGAACCTGTCTAAATCCTCCATCAATCGCTTCTTCACATCTGGTTCCATGGCTAGCGTGTCAAACGTTGCTGGGTGATCGAATTTATTAATCGAAGACCACCTGCCTCGATTCCACCCACGAGAGCCATTTGAATACAGCGTCAACGTTTTGTTTTCTGATTTAATGGCTTTCGATCTTTCTAACACGTGCGGCAAGAAGGACTCCAGCACCACCTCCTTGTGGTTCTTGTGGAAACTGAGTTCCCAGTACCTTCGTTTCTCTTTATTAAGGGACACAAATCTCCATTCGAGTTCAATTCCTTGATACACTTCGAAAATTTCTTGATTCCTGTCAACGGACACAGATAGGTTCTTTTCCTCGGGGAATTTGCAGACTCGTAGCCGATCAAAGGAAGGGCTGACCTTGGTGCGTAAGTAGAGGTCCGCGCCCTCGAACATTTGGTTGGATTCATGGCCGCTGTATTCATTGATGACGATGGTGAGGTCCGAAGGGCATTGCTTGTTGACTCCTCCGAATATGGATAATAATTTTATCCGAAGAGACTCGGGGAGGAATTGGTTCACCATGTGGCGGATTTCAGTAAGCATGTTGCGAAGGAGCATGACCCATGCTGCGAAGGAAGTGTACGCAGATAACGCTGCTGTTACGGAAGGCATGTTAGCGACAGATGCAAAAATGTGACTAAGTGTGTGAAGGAAAGCAGAGATGTTTGCAGTATCACCGAGATGGCGGGTGGAATGAAAGATGGCCAAGCGTTGTAGGTTTTATAAGATGAAACATACCAGTGATGCTTGGCCTGCAAGCAACTAGGGATTGAGAAATGCTAAATAAGTCAGCATTGCAGTACCATATCCCTCAAAATATGATGCGTAAGATACAGATTTGTGGCATTTATTAGTTATTACATGGAAATCTTTGCTCGTAAGCAATACCATATCCCTCAAAACATCCCCAAGTTTTTATTTATTTATTTATATTTACTTGCAACATTTACAAATACCTCAAAGTATGACGCTTGTTTATTTTATGATGGGTGGAATTTCATTTATATATTTTTCTTTTCTAAATGTTTTAACACTCCAAATTAATTATCAAATGAATGTTGCATATTAATAATACACACGTATACCGGGGATGAAATAGATGAGGGATGAATAACACAAACCATTAAATAATAAAGGAAAATATATAATTGACTAGTGCGGTTATAGTTTTATTTAATTTCATAATTAATTAAGTAAATAAATGTTAAATATCTCAAAATATATATTTATTCATTGAATAATTATAACTATCAAAAGTTATTTGAACAGATGTCAGAGTTACAAACTTATTCTTAGCGGACAACCTACCCAAATTTTGAGGGCTCGGCATACATTTCTCTTATATGTTATATTTACTTTTAATATTAATATATTTATTTAAATGTAATTTTATATACGCTATAGTATAAGTTTATCTTTCTTATTTATAATATTATTTCATATACAGAGTATATGAAATAGTAATATGATTTCATATCTTTTTATATATAGTATTTATAACTTTTAGGAAAATATATATTTAGACCCCATATAAACTTAGCATGTATAAATATTAGTTTTTAAACAAATATTATTTAGAAAGTTTTGTCATGATTAATTGGTTGCCCATAAAAAAAAGTTATAAATTCAATTACTGGCTAGCTATTATTCAAAATTAGAATGAATAATTTTTCACAAAAAAATTGTTTTTATTTCTTTAATTGAGTAAATTATAGTGAGAAAGTGGTCGGCCAATAAATTATTTTGAAACTTTTCTTTTACCTTTTCACTCAACCAAATAGAAAAAAAAATGATTTCTTAAAGAAAATCACAATTTTGTCCTTGCAAAACAAATATGAACGGAGGGATTTACTTTGAAAAAATTTCAGAAGTTGTCATTTTAAAAAAGATAATATCAAAAATATTTGCGCTATTTTAT
>JAJIYU010011240.1:0-15421 GCA_030144865.1 Tinospora cordifolia
AACCCAAACTCATAATAATTTTTGAATTATAAAAATATAAAAATAGAGCATAAGTAACCAATAACGTATAACAAGAATTATTTGTTTGTCACATTTTGACTTTTAATTTTTTATATAAAAGAACATACGAGACGCAATTATATAACATACTTTTTTAGTTAGTAATGTTATACATAATTTATATTAAATCGTTAGTGTATACAAAAGACATATATCATTCAAATAATAATATAAAAATTGATGATACAAGTTAAAATATAACTTTAAAATTTTACCTTCAAAGCTCTTGATTTTTTTTGACTAACTTCTTTGATCTTCAAAATTTTTGAGGAAGAGTTTGATCGCGCTAATAATATTTTATAAATATAAGTAAAACTAATTAAAAAATACAAAAAAATTAAAAGAAGAAGAAAAAGTACTTAGAAGTAATAGAGACAAGAAATAATTTTTTTAAAAAATTGTTCTCTTTAGCAGTGATTTCTATGAGATATAATGTTTTTTTTTATATAAATTTTTTGGTATAAGAAGTTACATAATCATTATAAATATAATTAAAGTATTTAAATAAAATAATTTTATTAATTTAAACATTATAACATAATGAGAATAATAAAGAATTTACTTCCAGAAGTTACGGCACATTAAAATGGAGTCACGACAAAAAAGCAAGTTTCTCTTCATAGTTCTTTTAATTGTTTTCTACAGGATTGCTTGCTTTCGGAAAAACTCCGTAACCGTTTCCAACAGGCAAGTGACAATGGCGACACTGGACCTGAAGCTGATGCGGAAATCGACGTACGGTTAGTTTTGTACAGAATTTGAAGGGAATATGAAGAAGAAATCGAAAATTTGTGGTGGAGATGGAGTTGGAAGGCGAATTGCTTCCCCGAGACTCTTAAATGAAGTTGGAATCGCCGGAAACTTTTCTCATTCCAGTTTTCCTCACGGGATTAAAGGTTTTTGGTTTCATCATACTTCTTCTTTTTCCGATGATTACAAGAAATTGTTCTCTTTTCTAGTTCTGATTTTTGTTGGATTATTCATGTTTGTGAATCTCGATTTCTTTGAGTTTGATTTTAAGTGTGTGTTATGGTTTGTTGTTCTTGCAGTTGATCAAGGGACCTTACTGAATTAGAACTCAAGACTGCAGATTACTAATGTGAGTCATGCTGAGAGGCTCAGACGTTTGATTTGATGAGACTTCTGACCTTTAGCCCTTCCTTTTCCTGATAATTCTGTTTTTTATCTTAAGTTTATCCTTTGTTCAATTATAAAACAACTAAAATGATCTTCTCCATATAAAAAGACGTCAAATGAAAACTCCGAAATGGAACAAGAACAAAGTGTCTTCCGAAGAGTAGAACTATTGAGGGTAGCTCTGAGCTGTTTACCAAAATGGATATTTCTAGTGCACAGTGAGTTCCGTAGTCATGGAAGGATTCCCGCAAAAGAATATGAAAATAGGAAAATTTATGAAAGAAACAATGTGCTTTCTCTGCTAAGATGTGTGTTGAGGAAAAAGAAAAAGACAAAAAAAAAAAAAAAAAAAAACCAGAATTAATTTGTTTAATGGCACATTTTTTGAATTGTAATGAGGATTTCTCCTGCTGAACCTTCTGCTGGAATCGTTGCCCACTCAACAAATCTCCTCCATCATATACTAGCTACCAAGTCCTTGATGATTCTCTTCCTTTTTATTTCCTGAAATGCCACTGTATCAGGTCTGTTTGGATAAAATTTCTTCTTATAGATTGAGCTTTGGGACTTGACCCACAACCCCTGATTTTCCAACTTATAATCTTCATAAAAACAAACTATTCTTGTGCTGTCCCCAACTAGCTCCATATAGTGCCTGTACGAGTTGGGCATCCATGGAATGCAGGAATTCCTAGATCTGCCCAACACTCTCTTCCCCTTCATTTCTTTCTTCTTCACTCTAATTGCTTTGTTCCTCCTCTTCTTCATAAAAACAAACGGTGATTTGGGGTATTCATGGAAACATGGATTCGTTGAGAAAATCAATCCAATCAACAAAAATTGCATATAGGGCCCCTGGAAATTCATAGGATCCCTGGGAGGCCCCTTTTTACAATATGCAAGATGGAAAGATGGAAAGTTGGAAATGACAAGAAGATTAAATTTTGGAAAGATAAATGTTATAGAAATTCTACCTTCCAAGAACAATTCCCTAGGCTATAAAAAATTTCTTAGCGTCAAGGAGCCACGGTTAGTAACTTTCTTCCTATCCAGAATATTCAAGAGGGAGGGGACCTTACATGGAACTTTCACTTTATAAGAAACCTTACAGTGGCAGTGATTGAGGAAGTGGAATTACTAATGCAGCTACTACAAGAAGTTCAGAAAAGGGATTAGGAAGACAGAAGGACTTGAATAGGAAACTCCACAAGAATTTTTTCTATCAAATCCTTCTTCTCCCTTCTCATTTCTGAATAAAATGCTCCAATAACTCCAGCACCATAATTTCATTTGGAAAGCCAAAGTTCCAATGAAAGTTAAGATGGTAGGTAGCTCATTAGAATAAGGAAAATCAATATCATTGTCAATAATAATAATAAAAAAAAGATTTCCCAACATCTATTTGCAACCATCCTGGTGCCACCTTTGTGGGGGCGCAGAAGATGACATTAGCGATATATTTGGAAATTGTAGGGTGCTGATGGAAATATGGAATAGATGAGCAATAGGCAATAGGAATTTCAAAAGCTCTAGAGGAAAGAAGATGGTTCGAGATGCCAGAGATTTTGAAAACCTTGACAGTCAAGCATTATTAGAGATGTGCTCTTTTTGCCACAGGGTATGCATTATGGGAGGAAAGGAACAGACGTCTCTTCAAAGGGAAAGAAAATAATGTAGATAGGATATAGGGTAGAGTAGTGTCTTTTTTTGCATCCTGGGTCTTGTTTCAAAATTAGCTAAGAGAGATTCTTGGGTGGAGTATTGTAGAAACTGGTACTTTATTTTTGTCTTAATTTTGTGGATCTCTGTTTTGTGGGGCTAAGTCAGTAGAGTTGGTCTATTGTATTTGTTTCCTGTGGTGGTCGGGATATTTCGTCCCTTATCAGTTACTCACTTTTGCTCTTTTATGTATAAATATCATGTTTCCATTTTAAAAAAACAAATACATCGTTATATACTTAGACATTTCATACACCATTATATTCAATCTGTTTGCTGTTTCATATTTTTTTTTTCAAGCCTTTAGGACAAAAGTTTATTATAATTCTCCTATCTGAAGAATCAATGCAATCATCTTCAGGCAACAATAATTGTAACTGGAGCTACAAAAGAAGGCGGAATAAGAGAAAGAAATATTGAACTAAAAAAAAAAAAAAAGAGCCCTTCTTATCACTGTGGTATGATTGAATCACTTGCTGAGGTTTTGAATTACTCAACAAAGTAACATTTGCAAGTACTTACAAAATTACAAGCCATAGTAATATTTGAGACATGAAATATTATTTATAGGTTCTAATATAGGGAGCAGCTTAGAATTTGGGGTCCAATTACAAATTGGCAAATTTCCCTGCACAGAAAGTTCCATAAACACCTAAATTCCAGCAGTACTGAAGCAAATGCTTTGCAACTTTGATAAATGATAAAGTGTCCACTACCACATCATGAGATCTAATACACGAGTAATCATTTAACAAAGCTGCATGAAATTTTGATATCATGCTATAACAATAGATGTAAAAGCATAACAATAGAGGTTTACAAACTCTGAATACTTCAAGCTATAACAATGGAGGTATAGAAACAAAGAACACAGTTTCTTTTCCTGAATGGAAAATAGATGTCAACCATCAATAGAATTATTTTTCTATGTTTATAATGAGAGCCAGCATAATTAGAAAGCCTAATTCTTTTACAGCTGGGAAACTATATGAAGGAGACCAATTTTGAGCAAAATATGGAATTAGTTACCCCTAACTAATACCATTACGTCATATTGAGCAGTGACAGAATGTCATATAACCACCAAAAGCCTTATTTTATTATATTTTTCCAATGACCAGCGGTGAGATACTTCACATGAAAGATAAACTAATAGTGGTTGTGAGAAACTGGTCTAGCTTTTTAGGAATTTGAAAAGCATGCTTTCCTGTTGTGCAACGTCTTCTAAATGTTATCAGAAAATCGGTTACAGATGATACATCTTGGACACTACAACCATGTCACATTTAATAAAATCAACCAGTCATTACAAAATAATTCAGTTGTCAATGCAAGTCAGCTTTTGCTTCATGGGCATCACCTCAAAGAGCAATGTCCTCGTACAATCACTGTGCACATTGTCTACTTTTGGTGGGAAAAAAAATAAAATATAATAAAAATAATTGTTGCATATATGCAATATGTTTAATAGGCACATATAGATTTCTTGATTTAATCATAAGCAAATTTAGCCATTTAGATAAGTTAGTCCCATTTGAAAGCATGAGAAACATCAACTAATCACACAAACTCTTAAGAAACATCTTAGTCAGATCTTTTTTTTTTTGGGTGAAAGAAAGAGAAAAGAAAAACTGACCTTTCTGTTTTCAGCTCTCAAAATTTTCTCCAAAATGTGATTATAATGCAAAGATACTATTGAGGAATTCTGTGAAGCTTTTCCATCTCTGTAAGTTGAATCTCAATTCTCATGTAAAATGAGTTTCAACTGAGGAGATTCTAGGCGGCAAAATTGGAGATGAAAGTTCCAAGGCTCCAATATTAATTTGAATTTGTTAAAACATATTGATGATAACCAATATCAGATCTACTCATGTATGCCAACTTATTAGTTATAATGTTAGTGTATATTTCAAATTCACTATCCAAATAAAAGTCGTAAATAGTTTGTTAACTTGTGTTACATAGTACATATATATCATTGGTAAAAATATAAATCTTGTACAAAAGCTTTCCATGGAGATTTTAGTGATTTATTATGTTTGTATATGATCGCTCATTTTAGCATATCTTGAAACAGTCATGGATCTTCCTAAAATTTAAGAAAAAGCCTCTTAAACTTTTATAATATAAATCAATTTCTCCAAAAAACATAAGAAAAAAAACAAAAAGACAAAAAATTTTCTCAGTGTTGATTTGTAAATGGGTTCTAAAGTTTAAAATTTCTTGATATGTCTAGAATAATGTTGAAGTTTTTTGCACGAGTTTTATTAAACTAAATGTTCAAAGATGGTGAAATAATATATTGGCGAGTGACATTGCCATTCAAAGTGTTAGATAAGCATATGTTGTGAACATGGTCCATCCATGAGCATGAATTTATAGTTCTTATCCATATATTGAAAGGGTGGTTCAAAGAAAGAAAACAAACAACAACAAAAAAGAAGAGAAAGAAATACAGTCACGACTCATAAGCATTGGAAGAAAAAAGAAGCCAAAGGATTGTTTGGTACTCCCTACATATACAAACTATTCAAAATCTTATCCACTTTTTCTTTGAGCCTAGATAATTATGTGTGATTACACATTAATTATCACACATGAAGTTTCTTTTTTTCGTTTATTTCTTTATATGGGAAAGATGAGGAAGAGAGCATTTATACTATGAGAACTAAGGTTACAGAAGAAAAAAGATATGAAATAAATAAAAACTTAAAATCAGTTTAGATAATGATTGGTAGAAATCAAAATCAATGAGGTTCATTAACAGAGTTCAGCTTACTTAAGCTTCAAGAGCTGTGCCTCATTCAGCAACCTTTAAACTTTCTAGTGATAAAATTAGTTATTAGTTAAAGTATGTTTGTTTCCTTTTTTATTAATGACATCGCTTGCCAAGTAAAGTTTTCATCCCTTATACTTCGTGTTGTTTTTAAACTTAGCATGTGTACACGTACATTAATACAAGTATTGACTTGTGCTTTCAGATGTCAAATGTTTTTAATACTGTGAATGTACAAGCATTACTGGAAAACACTGACATTTGTGTCACTGTCTCAGAATTTGATAGAATAGATGGAACTATCTTTTCCAGAAAGAGGCGTAGATTACTACAGTTGGCTGTGGTGTCTTCTGTTATTGGCATTGACCAGTGCCAGTTAAAGGGGTCTGATTGTGATGTTTTCTTTTTTTCATGTCTTCAAGTATGGACTTGATATGGACTTTTATCAGGTGCAATCTTGTTCCAATTCTTCTTCAGCGATTGGTCCCTGAAGGCAACAAAATTGCAAGCAATGTATCCTCTTTGGAGCATCTAAATGTATTTGAATTTTATTGGTGCACATTTTTAACCTTGTCATAGTACTTAACAGGAAAAGGATTCTAAGCAGTAGGTACTCTGCTTTTATGTATATGCTGACCTTTGCAAAACTTATGTGTGCCACCTGGGTTGTGTGGAACCGAGGTCAAGGCACATGGCACTAGATGGTAAATCACAGTTACTTGTTTCGTCTAGGCCCTATATTCACTTTAAGAAGCTTCATCACAATACAAGAAAGAATGATTCACCTTGTCCAATAGGATACTTCAAAAGTAGTTGACCAACGTGCTTGTCCATCCGAAAGATTATTTTCTCACAACTAGAAAATATGGATTCATACACTCTGTTTACCAGATCTCTCAGTGAATTCCAACTCCAATGTGAAAGGATAACTGAAAATCTTATAGACAGTGGATGTGCAACATGCTCGTACAGACATCAAAGATTGATCTATGATGTTCCCCCAAGTAGCGAGCTTTCATTCCCTATTGATGGACATCTTGCTTTCAACAACCACCCAGCACCATCCAGATTGGCTTCTTTAAACAACAAAAATTTTATTTCATATTGTGAATTCCCTATGTAATCTCTTGACATGAGGAACAAGTTAAGCGTGAAGTTAGATGGATTCTATGATAATAAAATATACAAGCAACTGCACTTTATCAACAAAGTGCAACTGCAATAATAAAATATTCAGCAATAATAGTAATATATAATAATATACAATCAGCAATAATAAAATATTCAACGGTAGAAAATAGTAAAATACTCAATAATCAACCGTATTTTACATTCATTTATTATTGAATATACTATTACTTTCTACTGCTGAATATTTTATTATTGCAGCTACACTTTGTCAACAAAGTGCAGTTACTTGTATGTTTTATCATTCCCCTGCAAGCAAAATGTCGTAGGAACGACAGTGAGCTTGGAACGAAGAGATAGCAACTGAGGAGAGGGTAAGGTTTGGTTAGAGTGTCGACAACTTGATCACTAGAGGGCACATAATGGAGTAGTAGAGCTCCTTTGGAAACATGATCACAAACAAAGTAAAAATTGATTTCCACATGTTTTGTTCGAGCATGTAGAACTAGATTTGATGCCAAACGTAAGGCACTAATGTAATCACAAAGAAGCAATGGGGGTGAAGGAAGAGGTTGACGAAGCTCAAGAAAAATAGACTCTAGCCACATTATTTCCTCAGTAGCGTTGACAAGACCACGGTATTCAAATTCGATGCTAGAACATGAGACACCCTTTTGCTTGGCTGAGTACCAAGAGACAAGATTGGGACCAAGGAAACAACAATAGCCACTTGTCTACGACGGTCGTCGAGGCAACTTGCGCAATCCGCATCAGTATAGCATTTGAGGGCATGAGTCGTAGTTGCACCCGGGATATTGAAGGATGCATTTGATAGCAGCCCAATGGGATGTGGTTGGTGCATGCATGCATTGGCAAGCTTTATTGATAGCAAAGCTGATGTCGTGATGAGTCTTGGTATAGTATTGTAAAGCACCAACAATGCTGCGATAAAAAGTGGGATCAGTCATAGGTTCGTTATCATGTAATGAGAGACATGCATTGGAGGCCATAGGACTAGAGATTGGTTTACAATAACTCATGCCGACATGTTTGAGTAAATCAAGAATGTACGAATGTACCTGATTGATTGAGATGGAGGGAATCAGGTGAGCTAGTAACATGAATGTCGAGGAAGTAATGAAAAGGGCCAAAGTCCTTGAGGGCAGACTTACTGTTGAGAGTAGAAATCAAATTAGTGAATAGTTCATTGCTTGACCTAGTGATAATGATATCATCAACGTAGACAAGAAGAATGATCGCCTTTAATCCTTGACGAAATATGAACATGGAAGGGTCTGCTTTAGATACGAAGAATCCATAGGCAAGAAGGAAGGTACTCAACTTGTTATATCACGCCCTCAAAGATTGTTTTAGGTCATAAATGGCCTTGTAGAGGCGGTAGACAAGAGGACGAAAGGCAATGATAGCAAAACCGGAAGGTTGGGACATTTAGACTTATTCTGTGAGATTTCCATTTAAAAAGGCATCATGCACATCAAGTTGACAAATGGACCAGCCATGGAAAAGGGTAACAGAGAGCATGATTTGGATGGTGGCAAGCTTGATGACTGGGCTAAAGGTTTCAAAGTTATCGAGCCCATGTATTTGACCGAATCCCTTGGCAACTAGACGTGCCTTATAATGCTAAAAAGAACCATTTGAGTTGTGTTTATGTTTAAAGACCTAGTTGCAATCGATGAGAGACTTGTTGTTAGGAAGAGGTACTAGAGACCACGTGTTGTTTGAAGGACATTGATTTTAACAAGTAGAGCATCAGTCCATTCTGTGGAAGCAAGAGTAGTGGTTGTTGAAGTTAGAGCAGTGACAACAGCTGTAAAAATGTTCGGTTTGAAGATGTTGGCTTTGGCACAAGTAATCATCGGATGGTTGTTAAGAAGAGCCGTTTGTGGGGTCGATGCAACAGATGAAGGTGAAACAACAGATGGAAGAACAAGTGATGAAAGAGGCATGACTATATTTGTGGTTGAGAAAGGTGTGATGGTATCTGTGGGTGATACTCTGGTTGTGCTTGAGGGATGCTCATCAGACAAGAGACTAGAAGCAACCCGCAATGAGGCATGCTGAAACAAAGGATAACATGGAGTCCTGCGAGTGTGATGACGGGGTGGAGCTGCAATAGGAAAATATACTTTCATTGAAGTGAACATGATGAGATATGTAGAGATGGCTAGTGGCAGCATGGAAGCATAGATACGCTTTATGTCAGGGGTTGTAACCCAAGAAGATACGCGGTGATGAACAAAGATCAAGTTTGTTTTTCACATAAGGTCATAGATGAAGGTAGTAAGCACATTTGAAAGCGCGAAGACGATCAAATTTTGGTTGTTTTCCATATAAGGCAGCATATGGAGTGTCTCTCGATAGGGCTGATGTTAGAAGCCTGTTGATTAAATACACACTTGCCAAAAAAAGCATAAGACCAAAAAATAGGAGGCAAAGAGGAGTGAGTAAGCACGGATAAACCTTTCTCAACGATGTCTGTTTTCCTACTAGGCATGACCATTTTGTTCCAGTGTATAAGGACAGGATATGCGATGGGAGATTCCACAAGAGGAAAGAATAGGGGAGATTGCGTGATACTCACCACCCCAATCACTTTGAATGGCTTTAATTGAGACATTAAATTGAGTTGCAACCATTGATTTGAATTGCAGAAAATATTTAAGTGTCTGATATTTTGTACGAAGTAAATAAATCCAAGTAAAATGAGAGTAATTATCAATGAACAACCAAAAATACCGAGCTCCAGTAATAGAAGTAACAGGTGTAGGACCCCATAGGCCCGAATGAACTAAATCAAACAGATGCAATGCACGCAAACTAGATAATTGAAAATGATGTTTACAACTTTTGGACACATGACTAGAGTGACAGTTTGACAAACTAGAAATAAGCCTAATAACTGAGAGACATAATTAAGGACAGCACTAGACGGATGACCCAAACGTAGATGCCAGATCTGAGGAGGAAGCGAGCAGGCAAGAGTTGTAGGAGATTTTGAAGTAGATCGAGACTGATGAGGAAACTTGTAGAGGCTAAGAGGAGGTTCGAAAAGAGGTCCTTCACAAGAAAATGATCACCGTGAAATTCAACGCTAACATTGTTATCAACATAGAGTTTAGATACACTAATAAGTTGTTCCAAAATCAAAGGAGCATGAAGAACATTATTAAGAAGAAGTGAACGAGAGGGAGTTGAAAGAAGTGTATTATTAATGTAGGATATTGAAACTGGAAAATGGAATGGACTATTGCATGACATTGAAGTCTGGTGTAAGATAATGAGAAGCATCGAAATCCACATACCGGACTGGTTTGACGAGAGAGAAGGTGTTGCTGTAGCAGATGAGAGATAGGCTGACCGTGAAGATGCTTGAGCTTATGGATTAGAATGAAAAGAAGGTCGAGGTGGTCGAGAGTTGGCTTGATAAGCTGAATTCATACGTTGGTAGCATGCTAAGGCAATGTGGCCTAGATTGTTATATATCTGGCATTTGGGTTTAAATCTAGGAGGACGTCAAGTGAGAGATAAAAATTGAGGTTGACCAAGGATACTAGGGCTATTTTGGATCCCAAAAGAATGATTACATTGAGGAGGAAACTCGACAAGTGTTGGCGTGATGAGATAGGAGAGCAAGCCTTATGAAGTTGTGTGCTGTGAGAAGCTATGAGATGGACTTGAGTTATGTTCAGTTTTGTCAATAGATTGTTGATGCGAGAGACTAAGCTCATATGTGACGAGCTGGTTGTGTGCTTCTCCCAAAGAAGGAAGATCAATACGAGATTAAAATGTGGTAACTAGGGCATTGTAATCTAGCCCTAAACCCTGATTAGAAATACATTAATTGATCTTTGGGAGATATGAATTCCCCAATCGATAGTAACTGCTCAAGAATAGATTGGAGCTTGAGGAGATATTCGTCTATAGAGAGATTGTCTTTCCTTACTAATTGAAGTTCCATCCGCAATACAAGAATTTGAGATTGTGAGGCAGCCTCATATGTGCGAGCAAGGGATTCCCATATTTCAGCAGCTGTGTTATATGCAATAATTTTGGTGAGCATAGGTTCAATGAGAGAACCATGGATCTAGCTCATCACCAGTTGATTTAACCTTTGCCAAGACGTGAATGGCGGGTTTTGAGTTTGTTGTTGGTCCAAGAACTGTGGTGATGCTGTTTTTGTATCATCAAGATAGTTCTCAAGTCCATTTGTGATCACCACATTGAGGATCTGGTTTTCCAAAGTAGGTAATTGTTTCCATCAAGTTTAATAGTAAGAGACTGACTCAGAAAAGGGAATTTGAACAGTGGGTTGGGAGGGACAAAAATTATTAATTGAGGAGTTTGTGGAGATTGAGAAGAGGTAGTCATTTTGGGTTGATGGGAGCTATTTTAGTGGCTCTGATACCATAAAACAAGAATTAAGATAAGTAGAAAGATGAGCAAAAAGTAAAGGGAGAAGAGAGGATGAAGAGAAGAGAGAAAGAGAGAGAGAGAAAGAGAATGAATAGAGAGAGAGAGTATTGTTAAAAAATACAGCTCTTCGTTTCTCTTTTTCACATTTCATTTTATGTACAACTAGGTATATATATATATATAGGAGATGGACATTTAACTAATGTATTAGGACGGCCATATGCAAACTTACTGGTCGTCCTACAAGTCCTAAATGAATGCAAAATACGACTGATTATTGAGTATTTTGTTATTTTTTGCTGTTGAATATTTTATTATTGTTGCTTGTATATTATTATATATTATTATTGTTGCTGAATATTTTATTATTGCTGCTTGTATATTATTATATATTATTATTACTGTTGAATATTTTATTATTGTAACTGCACTTTGTCAACAAAGTGCGGCTGCTTCTATATTTTTTCATTTGTACCAATGAAGCTGAAACTAGAAGAGAACTCTGAAAGTCTCAAGAGTGAACAGGATTTGTCAATTTCCTCTCACAATGAAAGAGTGCTTTTGAATTCCCATTGGAGGATTACATTTGAGGAATGGGAGAAGGCTGAACCAAGTACGGTGCACAGACTCTGCCATGGCCACTTGGTATAATTCAGATTTTAATTTGTGCAACTTCTGTTCAGAAATTGATCCTTCTAATGTTGTTGGAAGACAACTCACCAGTAAAAGGATTCCTCAACTGGTGGAACCTGATAATTTCTTGACAGTATCGTGCACATCAAATTACCTTCCAACTCTTGCAGACAGAGCATGAAGAGAAATATACCACATGTTCTGCATTTGGTAGCTACAAGTTTATGACAGAGCATTCTGAGGAGAAATTTCCTCAATATTGGACATGGATGTTGGGTGTTCTAAGACATGCTCTGTCAAACTTATAGCTACCAAATGCAGAACACTTTTTAAGTTTTAAAAGATGGTTGATAAAACTTAGACGTGGATGTTGGATGTGAGTACATATCTACAGACTGTAGTTTTTCATTTTCAGATTATGGAACACAAGGACTCAAATTAGAAGTATCTAAAGATCTGAAACTACTCTAACTACAAAAAATACAACTACGTACAATTATTGTATGGATGTATGTTGCACATCTCAAGGTGTGTCGTAAATGATCCAATAGTTGTGCATGTGTTGTTGCACTTGAAATTGCACTTCTTTTTGTAACTAGATTAGTATTTTTCCTAATTACTAAGCTTACATTCTATCTTCTTTTTTTCCTTTATTTAATACTTTTCAATCATATATTTTGTTTGCCCCTCTTAATTGAATTATGTTCTGTCATCTATATAGCAGTATTCCAAAATTTCAAGTATCACTTAGTTGATACCCATCCCAGCACAAGAGTTGGTACGGTACAGTGATCTAATTCTAAATTTGAGATTCCAAGTGACATATTTAATAATACTTGCCTATAACATTCAGAACTCTTACCATAGATTTCAGGAGTGCATTCCAAATAGTTTTCAAGAGAAATCTTGACAAACTAGACATTTTTAAGACCTTAACGTTGGGGAATTTGTAATTCTCAACCTCAGATATATAGAGAAAAGGGGACTGCAGAAATGGAAATTTAACTCTTGTTTTTAAGGAAGAATTGGAGCACCACGTTTCTTCCCTTGTCCTGAATTTATCTTTTGCTAGAAGTAGTTGGATACTTTAAGGGCCTTTTGCTTTAAAACTAAAAATTTTTGGATTCAATTTTAGAATTGTTTTGTTTTTCAGCTTCTCCCAATACTTTAGGGGCCTGTTTGTTTTTCACTACAAACTTATCTTGCATGTTGAGATAGGTCGTTGAACCCATGCATTTGTTCATATTCAAGGCATCAATGGTCAGTTCAAACCGATTATTCCTGTTGCTTTCTATTGATTCCTGATAGAGCAAATTCCAAATTCTTGCAAAACTCAAACTTTCTTGCAGTTTCCTATGCAATTGTGAAGCCAGAATTTTACTCTTAACTTTGTTTTACAAAATCTTGTTGGTCTATCAAGAACGGTAATCCACCATGAGTACCTGTTGTTGCCTTGGAATGCATGAATTCAAACATGTACCTTTATGAGAAGTGACTTCATAATAAAACTGTGCCATTGTGTTTTCTTCAGATGATTGCGCATTATGGTCTTAATGATTTTGGGTTTGAAGTCCATGTCACATATACTATGAAAAACCTATGCTTGCATGTCATTTGATTCCATGAGTGATTCACTTATGGTTTTCTATATCCAACAATTTTTAAGAATATTAAAAACTTTGGCGGAAAATTTGTTTAAAAAAGTTTTCTCTTTTTGTTAAGAAAATAGATTAATTTTGAGACATTTCTTGTGAAGCTGAGGAGTTAACAATGACAAACTCAAGTTAAAAGGTAACAGAGGTTCCAACTGTATTTCGTGCATTCCACTATTTCAAAACCAGAAGGGATATATATAAATGGATGGCAGATGAAGAAATTTCATGAAAAACAGACTATCTTCGTTATTATTTTTAAAAAAGAAAGTTCTTGTAGATGGTCTTTTGTCTCAAAAGATAAACTTTGTGTCTGGCCTTTCAAATCAACCAAAGATTGGATACACCAAAAATGGGAATTTGTCTCCATATTCAATATCTAGCAGCTATAATTCTATGTATCCACCTTTCTCTCTTACTATTCAGTTGCTTTGCAAATTTTTCTTTTCTTTGTGTTTTTTTTTTTTTTTTTTTGCAATAAAGTTCCAATCTTTAATCATACACTGAAGAAACAATGGTACTACCACTCTCTCTTGCAAATGGGCTAAATTTTTTCTTCTTGTAGTAAAATGGGAGTTGGATTGCAATAGTTTGTTTAGACCGTCCTTATTCTCATTGTTGTGATTGCATTCTTTGCCATATTAAGTGATAGCTTCTCTTTACCCTTCTTAGCACTAGTATTCTTTTAACTAGGGGTGGTAATTCATGTTATTATGTCATAAATATATCGTGTTGTAAATGAATCATGTTATAATCGAGTTGTGTTATAAATAGGTCATATTGTAATCATATTCATAATTGTGTTTCTTTTTTTATAATTAATTTTTAAAATAATTTTTTATAAAAAAATATTAATAAAAATATAAAACATATTAAAAATAAATTAAAATTTTAAAAAATTATAATTAAAAATTAATAAAAAATTATATTATCAACAAATGAATAAATACATTAATTTTAGATTAACTTATTTATAATATGTCATATCAAACATGTTATTTTCGAGTTTATCAGGTTAACTTGTTTATAATTCGTATTTAGTTGTGTCTAATTGCTTTTGACCTATTTTAATTCAAAATTATTTACATTAAATTTAAATTCGTTAATTTCATGTCGAGTTATTATATCATGTTACAAATTGTTATCCTAACTTTTAATTTTGTGTCAGTATTGGAAAAGAATTTTAAAAATAAAGAAAAAAATAACTACTTAATCAACAATAGGATCTTGTGAATGCTCTTATAGACATTATGGTGCTCATGATTTTCCTTATTCAAATATATTTGAAAATTATTTGAAAGTCATGCTTGACTTTATAATTTGAATAGAGCCTTTTTTTTTTGTATTTGAAAATCTTAAACACAAAAATATGTTTGGTATGAATGAATTTGAAAAACTGTTTGTGATTATTTTTAGAAAGCAATGAAAAGTTATCTATTTATTTTTTCTATTTTGATTGTCTTCTTAATTTACAAATTACCAAGCACTCTTACCAATGTTCAATCTTCATTTAGTTCAATTTTCTAACATTCTTAAGGAATTTTGGTCTCCTTTTTTTAATTTTGAAGGATATAAAAATGCTTCCCCTGTTTCCGTAGAATACATGAGTGTGATTAGAAAATAGGAAGTCCCTTATGATTATTGATCAAAGCAACCAGTAAGTGGGATTTAAAAGAAGATGAAGCTTGATCCTTAAAAGTTTCATAATTGGAATTGTTGTATTTTTTTTTTCCTTGGTTTATTCACTTTCTATTGTTTTTCTTCATTATCAAAATCTCAGATTTGAGTACTATTTCATATAAAAGTATTTGAGGTGTTACACTAGTTTTAGGTACTGGTTAATTTATAAAAAATTTTATTTTTTCTTGGGTTTTTTTAA
>JAJIYU010011241.1:0-15420 GCA_030144865.1 Tinospora cordifolia
TACCTTGGTCTGATGAAATGAGATTTGAAGGAGGAGAATTGGTTTAAGATTTTATGAATTTGACAACCAAATGTAGATATAAGAGTGGCAGAATAGAAAGGCCAGATCAAATAGAAATGGTGATGTCATACTCACTTAAATTGCAAAGTAACAGAGGTTCCGATAGTACAACAAATCTTGCCATTGGATTCATGATGAATACAAAAATCACAAGGCAAATACTATTTCAATGAGTATGTATGTGCATGTGTGTGTGTTTTGTGTACATGTGCATATGAAGTAGTAAGGAAATACTCTAGTATGTTCCAGTATAGGAAGATAGATGAAACCAACCTTTGGAAAATGTTTGATGGAGTTATTTTCACTTTCGGTGGCTTCACATTCTTAACAGATGTACAAGGATTTTACAAATCAATAAGCAGGCTGGACTCAAATAGGTAACAAGTTTTCAACTGGATGGGAGTGTGTATCAGTATGACATCACATGAGAATGTCTGGTCATGATGGTTCATTTCATGTGACTTAAGATGATAAAGGATGTTCTCTAGATCTTGATGGATGGTTGGAAGTATGAGATATTATTAAGCTCTTGACATTTGGGATTAAACTTGAGTACTTCTTTCTTGTTTCCTCATCGTGAAAATGAACCCAAGAAGTTGCTTTGTCGCTTTAGATAGATGGCGTCGTATGGCTTAATTTAAAATTTGGAACACTTGAAACTTAACAAATGTTTGCTACCCTCAAGAATCTCTATGTAATTTTTAGTTTATGTTGTTGTTGTTGCCATTTGCATGCTTCTAAGAGTGTGAATCAATTTATAAAGCAGTGAAAATTACTTGTCACCCATTTATCTGTGTCACTGTGAAAACTTCCTTACTTTAAGTATGAGTTCACTTAAACATATGCCTTCGCCCCAACAATTTGAAGGGAGAAGTCACAGCATATTAGCTTTTTATATTCATGTCTACGAACAAAATATTTGATTGTGTTATTATCTATCCATTCATGCTTTATATATATAGTTTAAACTTTCCTTGACAGCTGAAACTTTTAAGTCAAGTGATTTTTGTTATGGTATCAAAGCAATTAAATTTAGGAGGTCTCATGTTCAAACCTCCTTGCAAGTATATTTTGCTCATTTATCTCACTAACAAGTCTTGTCTTTCCTGCCCAATATAAATGAATTCTACGTGCCATCATACATGTGAGGGCAAAAATTAATATCTATCTATTTACTCTTGATAAAGACTTACATAGTTGGGCCCCTTTTTTGACAGTGTGTCAAGTGGTTTGTAATTAATTATGAAACCAATTATGTTACACTTACACTTTGTAGGTTTTATTGTTGTTTAGCAGTCAGCAATTTTTTTTGTTTGGTTGCATGCATTTATAACTTCCTACTGTTTTTCCATCTCTTTCTTGGACAGTTTTTTTTTTTTTTCTTTTCCTCTTCCTGCATATGCTTGTTTACTTAGATTTGAGGGTTTAATGTTGCAGGAAATTAGGTATCATTTGTTTTTAATAGGGGCAAATGGCTACGCTTGCAGACATGGGACTTGCGGCAGCTATCAACATTCTAAGTGCATTTGCTTTCTTTTTGGGGTTTGGCATACTACGTGTGCAACCTATTAATGATAGGGTATACTTTCCCAAATGGTATCTTAAGGGTCTTAGAAGTAGCCCTATCCATTCAAGTGCATTTGGGAGCAAGTTTGTCAATCTGGATTATAGATCATATTTGAAGTTTTTTAACTGGGTGCCAGCTGCTCTGAGAATGCCAGAACCTGAGCTTATTGATCATGCAGGACTGGACTCTGCTGTTTATTTACGGATTTATTTGCTTGGGTAAGCTGATATATTAGATCCTGAGCCTTTTCTATTTCAATTTGTTCATTGGACATGCTACAGGTTATCTGTTAGTTATGAGCTAACCTTAATTTGTGTCATAACAAACTAATATCTGTTATATGTTTAACAAAGACAAAACCACAGGGATTTGGGTGTTTTTAAACTGTTTGATCTCATCATCCTATCATCCCTAGCAAAATGTTATGCACATTAAGATAATCTACTCTTTTCATTTTCTCATAAGTAAAACATATGACCAAGGAACTAACAATATGATTCTTTCTTAAAATGATCATAATTTATGAAATAGATGGAAGAAACAAGTCACAAATCATCAAAAACTGGTTCTCTTTGGTAATAAACTAATTTATAACAAGCATGCTGACTTGATTCTTCTTCTTCTTCTTCTTTTTTAATGTCTAGCCAAACAAACTGTTCCAAGAAAATGACATTATGGCTCACCCTTAACTTAAATAGTCTTACTTATAAATCAATATAACGGGTCCAATATTATAACTTAAGTGTCAATCAACAAATAGGCTCATGAGCAAAAATTTACTTAATAAATTTGCAATTCTAGTATATCCTATCTCTATGCATTATTGGAGAAAGTGGTCTTATCCTACTCAAGGAATGAAAATTTGATTTGGCCTCAAACTTTGAATTTCGAAAATTAGAATTAATTCAAGAGTTCAAGAAATTTGAGAAAATTTTTGCAAAACTTCGCCAACTTAGATAACTTCAAAAAAATCTATCTAAATGCTAAAATATGCATAATTTCTATTAAAATAATGAAGACAAACGAACATAAATCGATAAATTTTATATAAACAGTATATGTATAATAGTTTTAACCATGTATTTTAACATTAACAATATTTAATGCATATCGCATTTGTTAAGAATTTTATAAATTTTACTTATATATTCAATGAATTTCATCAAAATTCATCGAAATCTTCGGAGTTTTCATGAATTTTGCCAAAAATCTTCAAAGTTATGCAAATTTTTATGATTTTTCTTCTTGATCCCACTATTTTAGCTGACGTAGTGTGAAAACGTCTGCGTAACGAATGCAACATGTTGTATTGGGGACGAAGGGTCTTGAAACACTAGTTTTAATGAAAGAAGAGACATGTACAGATATTGATGCCTCTAAAACTCTATCTCTTGGTATGTTGCATGGCAATGATTCCTCATGTAAAAAAAGACATAATATCAAGTACTTTCTTACTCAGTTATGGATAATTTTATTCATTGTTGGTTACTACTGCCTCGTGTCCAAGGTTTATTTTTTTTAATGATATTGAACTTTTCAGACAAAAATTGTTACAAACTATCATTTTATCCCTCAAAAATGATAATAATATATCCCTCAAGAATAACAATAATATTTTTTTTTATTTGCAGACTTAAAATTTTTGTTCCTATCACATTCCTTGCTTTTGTAGTATTGGTACCAGTCAATTGGACCAACGACATGCTAGAACATTCACATGTAAATTTCAATGACATAGATAAGCTTTCTATTTCAAATGTTCCAACTGGATCAAAAAGGTGCGTACTTGTTGATCAATTATTTTATTTATTTATTTTGCATGTTTCTAAGACTTGTTCAGTTACTATATGTTGGTGGGACTTTCCATGTACATTCCATTTGCGTTCTTGTGATATCTTAACATATTGGACACTATTATATGGTTCTTATTTTCATGAGAAATGATTTTAGTCATCATTTTTTTTTTTTGAAAAGGAGACTGTATAGCTATTTGAGTGTGTTATTAGCCAATCCCATGTAGCTGGGAAAAAGTGCAGTTAAGTATTTGAATGTGTTATAATATATGGAAAGCAGTTACAGCACATACTTTGTGGCTGAGCCGTTTATCATTTTATGTTGTCAAATAGAAATTATGAAGAAATTGTGTAGGATTGATGGACAATATGTGGTCCTCTAATAAATTTGCACGCACGTGGCTGTTATTTTGGTATACCATGGTCTAAGAGGGTTGCTGCTAAAGGCTTCCTAAACCTAACTGTAATAGATCACATGTTGGGGTGGTGGTCAGCTTTGCCTCTATTTATTAGAAGTCAATTATTTATTTATTTATTACGGCTTTGTAGTCAATATTTATAAAATTGTAAATATTTTTTATTTGGATTTCTACCTTTAACATGTGTTGGAGATATAATTTTGGAAACTGGATTTGTAATTGGCATAACATTATGCAGTCAATGTAAAATCTATCTAGATAGTTCATCTGACAGCTTTCTATATTAATGTATATATATATAATCTCTAGTTTCTTTTCAAAAAAAAAAACTTATAAAACTGTAAATGCATTTATAATGTGATTTTTCACTTAATTCTAATTGAGGGAGCTGTAGAACTGCTTCGTATATTTTGGTTATCCATTGAATTCACCTACATCTTTCTATGTACACTAAGCCATATGAAATTAATGATTGATGAGACTGAACCTTTTTTTTTATCCTGAGTAGAAACAAGTGTATATATATCATTTCAAAAAAGTATAATTGTGTTGGATCACCAATTGTGAGATCTAATCACTTACCGAAGCCTACATAAAACAAAAATCAGTTATTCAATCCACATACGTGTGATTGTCCCAGTATAGCATGGAAATTTGAAAAGATAATGAGGGATTTCTTGTGGAAAAAGGAAGAGGAGAAATCTACCTGTAAAGTAGTAAGATGGGAACATGTCAAAAGGAACACTGGTTAAGAAGGTGTGGTATTTGGTAACACTGAGGCCAGAAATACAGCTTTGGTAGGGAAAAGGTGGTGGAATTTGAACAAAAAAGGAAAATTGTGGAGGAGAATAATTAAGACCGTCCATGGAGGAAAGGTGAGCTTCAAGAAGTAGGATTGGCTCCTAGAACCACTTATAGGAGGCCATGGAAGTTCATTTATTCAGCCAACAGCAGTTTCAAAGAACTTATTACATGGAAATTGAGAAATGGGGAAGAGATAAGATTTTGGGAGCACAAATGGTATGGGGCTACTACTCTTTAGGAGCAATTCCCAAGGATCTATAGGTCCTCAAGATTGCATGATGTGAAAGTAACAACCTTTAGAGGGGATGATGCTAGGGAGGGTCAGGAGGATGGGGGTTGGGACTTTAAGCTTAGAAGGAATTCGAATGAAGAGGAGGAGCAGGAGGTGGTGATTATTATGCTTCAAATCCTCGAAGAGGCCAGGTTGCAACAAAGACCCAATAGAATGAAGTGGCAAGGGACTTCATCTGGGGAGTTCTAACTTTTTTCCAAAAGAAAATCTTAGAGGCTGTAGGAGGAGAGAGAAGTGACTGGATTGACAAGGCAGAGTTTGTTTAAAGTTCCAATTAAAGTGAAGATGTTGTGATGGTTAATTCTGTATAAACAAAATGTAATACAACTCATGTGCTAAAGAAAAAAAAATCCCTATGATGTTCTCTCACGACATTGGTGTTGCCTATGCTGGGATGCTGCTGAGGATGTCACTCATATCTTGTGGAAATCTCCCCTTATTAAACGGGTATGGAGCAGGTGGAGGGAGAAGCATGCTCAGATGGAGATCCTAGACAAGGACCAACTTGCTAATTTTTGGGCCAACATTAGCATTAACATGGATGAATATTGGAGATGTGTCTTTTTTGCCATCCTCTATGCTATATGGGAAGAAAGAAAGAAAAGGTTTTTTTAGAATAAAGAGAGGATGTCAGATCATGTATGGAAAGGTCAGAGACCACTTTTGCCAACTTTTTGTAGTCTTTTGCAGTTTCAGCTATGTACTCAGTATCCATTGTACTTTCATTAGATTTCACATCTCCAATTTTGTCAATTAATGAAGTATATTTCTTTTTCAAAAAAAAAAAACCACCAATTTGATATTGTAAACCCTTTGAATTGGCAAAACATTCTCCAATCATTGCAAAGATTGGTCCAATCTCTGTAGTCTTTTGCAGTTTCAGCTATGTACTATTTTCTCTTTATCCTTTGTACTTCAATGAATATTGATACTGTCAAATCCAGCTACTTCCTCAGTAGAATAAATTAGTCTTTAGTGTTCTTGGTAGAGTTAGGCTTTGTGATGGAGTACAAGCTGGGAAAAGCCAATTTGGCAGCTGATGCATTAAGTAGGAAGGCTGAGTTAGCCACCATCAAAAGTATAGTTTGCCTTTGGAGGATCACATCAAAGAATTACTTGAGCATGATCCAACAGGCCAATAGTTTAATGGAGTTGGCAAGTCAAGTGAAGACACCAATTTTGGCTAAGGGATGGAGTGCTCGCTGCTAAAGGTGACCATATATATGTGCCAAAATGGCAATGCTTGATGGAAGGCTATTATAATTAAGGAGTTCAATGATTAAAAATGGGCAGAACATTCTAGAACATATTACATGTTGTCAATAGAAGAATGTGCATACTATTGGCCCCAAATGTGGATAATGTTGAATAGTACGTTAAGACTTGTCTTATGCGTCAACAAGACAAGTCCAGCTAAATTCAAGTTTGCCAAGGGGTTGCATGAGAAGTCCGACATGCCACAAGCACATTTAGCCAAGGCAACCAAGAAGACGAAGAAATGGGGCCATGTCAAGAGCATACATTTTGATTTTGGAGTTTGAGGAAGGAGACCTAGTGATTGTAAAGCTCTTTCTACATCGTAGTTGACAATTTGCAAAGGCGCGTAAAGGCCGGTTCAAGCTATATTGAGTATTTATTGAAGTGGAAGGGATTGCCAAAAGGGAGACTAATGAGCTCATATTATGGGACTAATAGTGAAAAATATATCCTTCCTAGTGAAATATGGGAGGAATATCAGACTCGTGCATCTTTCTGGATTTGTAACTATCCTCTTTTTATGGTGTATCCCATGTCTGATTGGCTTAGAGGATGGAACAATGTTTTGTAGTTGGTTTGTAACTGGGTTGGGGTGTAAGAGTGGGTAGAGTTGTTTCTGTAGGGATCCCCCTGCATCTACTTATATTATCATTTATATTGCAATACACTATTTCTTTAAAAAAATATTATGGGAATACTAGGACATGACTAAAGCATACAAGGAGGACACGATAATTAATGAATTGAGTATGGGGGAGATTGTCGTGCATCAAATTTGAATGTGCTAGAATCCTCAAAAAAGGAGAAGTTTGCCTCTAGAACTCTTTAGCTGTGATGACCCCAACCTGGGCCCACAGAACCCCCTCAGGGCACTCTGTGCTAGGTGGTCACTGAAAGGAATTGTCCCTTCCTCTAGGGGTTTTAACACGCCTCCGCGGAGATTCAAACTCAAGATCCTGAGGGTTAAGTACTTAATTCATTCCTCATCTTGAATGCTATTCAACTTCTTTAGTGTGGCCACTACTCTATTTTGATTTTCCTCTTGGTACCAATTCCATCATAAATCAATTTTTGGATCTAGTTCTTGCAAGGATTATAAAAAAGTTGAATGGGTGGAAGAGAACCTTCTTCTCCAAAGGGGGTAAGATGCATTGTTTAAAGCATTGTTGGTCACTCATCCTTGTTAGTAAATTTATCCATGTTTAGAATTATTCTGGGTGTTGCAAAGGAGATTGAGAGGAAGTTTAAATTATTCCTGTGGAAAGGTAAAGAGGCCTCAAGGGCTGGAGGCATCAAGGGGATTAGGGATTGGAACATCGATTTGTAGAGTGTGTTGCATTGTGGGAAATGGTTATGGAGATTAACTATGGACCTACATGCTTTGCGGCTAAGGTGATTAGGAGCATATATAGTGGACTTTCTATTTTATTAGAGGATCCAAAGTAGAAGAGGTAGAAGGATAATGTATACCCGCCAATGTTGGTTCATCTCCTCATTGGAATCCCAAGTTATACAACAAAAAGGCCTAGGATTGGAGATGGGCATTCAACCTCGGGGAGCATCCCCAACAATGGCGTACCCCTAATATGGGCGCCCTAATTTTTTTTAAAAGAAACAAATATTTTTTTAATAAAATAATATAAATGCAGGCATGGTATGGCCCCCTACAAGACACACACATCCCACAAAACCGTCCCAACCCAGCTATAAGACGTCATCCCACCCTCTTAACCAATTCGACATGGAGTATCCCAGAGAGAGGACAATTACTAATTTAAAAAGAAGTAAGAGACTGAGATTTTTCCCGTATCTCATTAAGAAGAAGGAATTTTTCTTCGAAAATCCTTACATTTATCTCTGCACCCTAATCACTGGTGCACATCTATCATCCATTTTTCGGAGGACCCTTGGTTGCAAGCTCTTCACTGGCAAAAGTTCATTTATCTATACAACATTTCCCTAGGAAAATATTGTCCCTTTGCCCAATTTATCAACAACATAACCTTGTTGACCCTAGCACATCATGGAACCCTCACCTTTTTAGAGACCCTTTAGATTGAGAACTCCTAGTCGTCCCAACATTGTTGGATTGCTTGCCCTGTTTAGACTTCCTTCTATGTGTAGTTCCTTAATCTAGGATCTCAACACCTAAAAGGGCATTTCAGTCATTTTACACAATCAAAAGGGTTTAAATTGTTCAAATTGGGGGAAAGGTTCATTCTTCCAAAATAGGTTTTCTGAAGGTCCATTCATGCAAATTTCTCAAAAACATATTACTCTAGTTTTGATCCTTCATATTTATTTTTCAATATATATGTTTTTTGGAGGTCCATTCATGCAAATTTTCTCAAAAACTATTAATCTAGTTTTGATCCGCCATATTTATTTCTTAATATATAAATTTGAAGACAAACTTTGAGGTGTTCCCCCTAATTTATGAGTATATTCTTGGACAATGATTCATATCTTGGAAATATAGAACAAAATTCTCCTTCTTAAATATTGATAGTTGAATGATTGTTTGCATCTACTATCTTTCCTCTTTCTTCAAGCTTTTACAATTTTGTTAAGTATGATTGATAGTTTGACTTCCAAGTTCCTTGGAAATAGAGAACAAAGTTGTTCTTGTGATAAATATCTTGATAGGCTCCATCTTATCGCAATATAATTAAAATTATTGAAAATTTGGAAAACTTGGCTTATGCAACTTGTCTAATGTGTTTTTTTTCTTGAGTTCACTGGGCAATTCTATGAGTTTTGGAATGTGTGCGGTAGGGTGAACGTCCCTTTGTCGATGCAAATTTTTGGGAAACCCTCTCAAGCAAACAATTGTGAATTTTCTTCTAGATTATTCCATCTTAAACAATTTACTTTTAATATAATGTTGTCTTAAAAGACATTAACAACTAATAATAATGCAATATTTGGTTATAGCTTTATAGTGGTGCCCTTATTATGTATAGGAATGATACAATATTAAGGAAAAATGAAGGATGTGGTGATTTCCATGCGCCATAAGGGAGGCCTTGACAACCTCGTGTACATATATAGGAAGAAAGAAGATGAAATTTTTGAAAGTAAATGAATTTTATGTTTGTTAGTAATTAATCGTGTGCAATGGACCTTACAGTTGATGGGCAGCTAAATCTATAAAAAATTTTAACTTTGATGCTAGAAGGAGCACGGTCATTGACTCGTATGATGGTTTTAATTTGAATCCATTTATTAAGAACTTCCATAGGTGGTGCAAAACTTGTATTATTGTGTGATGATTAAGGTCTTGTAAAATGGACTTTAATGTGTGACACCATGAAGTCTTGGATTTGTTAATCTAAAGGAGAATTATGAGATCAAAAGTTTCAAAACTAGTCCTTTATCAAATTGGAAGTTTAACATGGAGTGTTCATTTCGTAATAGCTTGAAATACTTTATTACCTACTAGTTACAGCTTTTGGTTTTTGGTGATTTTCTAACTTGGTGTTAAATTGATGGGGTTCTATAATGAGGTCTTGGGTTCGAATCTTGTCAATTGACATTTTTTTTTGAAAGGAAACGATGAAATATATTAATATTAAAAGATCGACAAGAAGTCCAAAAAGCCAGAAGTTGTTACATTAAGGAATTCAAAATAGATGCCCACTTGAGCATCCAATCCCCAAAAGAAAACCATTTTCCAAACAGGAGGATGACAACCAAACAGAAAAAAAGTAAAGGGATTTGTCTACAATTCGAGGTACATCAACCTCATCATTTTTAAAAATACAACTGTTTCGAGCTTCCGAGATGGAAAACCAAATGGCAAAATGGATCAGGTACCAATAACTCTTCAGCTGCAGCAAAATGGAAGGAGGACAGTAGATCATACCAACGTCTGAGGACATATTCAAAATTGGAAGGGAATTTGGCCAGACCGGCCAAACTTTCTTCAGCATTCTACAAGCCCAAAGAGATGCCACACATCGTCATCAGCAGCCCTACATAAACAGCACCATGAAGGAGATAGGCAACAGTCAGGAACCTTCTTTTGAAGTTGGACAGCACAGTTAAGGCGACCTAGAGTGATTAGCCAAGCTAGAATTTTGGCTTTGAGAGGCATTTTGGTTTTCCAGATTCTACTGCCGGGTGGTATTGATAAATGAATAACATGATTTGGTTGTGAACTTCCCAGTGGTGTCACTAGTCCGTCTCCATGTGTCTTCTTGGAGAGTAAATTGGGCCCCCTCTAAGGATTGCAACATAACAACCAGGTCTTCAATTTCTTGATCTTTGAGGCCTCTTCTAAAACCAAGGTTCCAAGCTGTATTGGGAGCTTGAGACTCGTGATTAGAGACCTGCAAGTCATGAATGGTGGCTAAAACTGAATTTGGTAGTCTATATAAGCGGGGAAAGGTCTCCTTAAGTGGTATGGTGCCGCACCAATTGACAGTAGTGTTTGTCTCATCTTCAATCTCTTTTTCTATCTCTCTATGTATAGGATGGGGTTGCATACAAGGGAGATTATTGGACTCGACCTACTAGATATGATTTTTGGATCAAGTGGTGGAGCATGTAGAAGGCCTGAAGGTAGAAACACAAAATAGATTTTGAAAGTTCAAGGCAAAACCTTAATATAGACTACTGTCGTAGGAAAACTGGAAGTCTAGATGAGTAGTGTAATAGTCTTTTTCTTCGGGTTGTGATCTTGAGTATCCAATCTCATAGTCTAGATGTGTGCCTCATAGTTTTTATCCATCAATGATTATACAGATTATTGTTGTAGGAAAACTATATAAGTTGGATGCACAGTCAAGAACATGAACACGGGCAAGGCACACATTTATGTGACTAACATTAAGTATCGAAAGAGTGAAAACCAGGGAATCCCGATAATTATGACCTAAAATATGGGCAAGGTACTTGTTTACATGATTAACATTAAGTACTGAAAGAGTAAAATCAATGGAGTCTCAATAGTTAACAGCTCAAATATATCAAAAATAAATATTAAATTCTAGTTACTCATTTACTGTAAAAACTTAACACCAAATTTTACAGGGATGAATTTTGAACAGAAAATAGTGGTTGGTACCATGGCTAGGAACCACCATAAGAAGTGAAAATTGGTAACTTTTACCTTGACAATCGTTGAAATGAGAACGTATTTTCTCACTAAAATTGTTTTATTTCTTTATTTATTTATTTTTTAATCACTAAGGATTTTCTTGCTTCTCTTTTGGTTGAAAGGTTTTGGACTCATTTAGTGATGGCTTATGTCATTACATTCTGGACGTGTTATGTTCTGCATAAAGAGTATGGAGTTATAGCATCAATGCGGTTACACTTCCTTGCATCAGAAGACCGTCGTCCTGATCAATTCACTGTATGGTCAACTTTTTTCCTTTTCTGGATTTAAAATATATTTCAATGGAAATTACTTTTGTGATTTTGTTAGCTTCTCTCTTGCTCTTGTTAAATTAAGAGGTTAAGTGTTGTTCTTTTCTTTTTTTTTTCTTTCCTTTTTTTGTCCTAATGTGACTTCATATGTTACACCACTTCCATGTATTCGCGAAAAGGTTGTTATATTAAGAGGTTAAATGTTTTTATTTTTTTTCCTTTTCTTTTCTCTCATTTTCTTTTTCTAATGTGACTTCATATGTTGCACTACTTCCATGTAAATTTGAAAAAGTTTTTATTTTGCTAATCTGATATTGCAGCATCATTAGACCGTGTTAACTCTTACTGTGAATGCAGCCTTTCTTCCTTGATAATAGCTATTCATGATAACAATGGAAAACGAGAAATTAGTAGAAATTTCAGGATATATGTACATGTTTAATTGAAATAACTGTTCAGTTCATAGTGGAACATTGATCCAAATGAGAACATGCCTTAAAATGACTCAATTTGTAATATTTTTCTTGATATGTGAGATCATCTAAACTGATGTCCCTTCTCCATAAATTAGAGTGAGATTCAATCCTTTACAGGTCCTTGTGAGAAATGTGCCTCCTGACCCCGATGAATCAGTTGGTGAACTTGTGGAGCATTTTTTCAAGGTCAACCATCCAAGTAACTATCTCACTCATCAGGTTGGATCTTACTATTTCTTGTTCTTGAAGGTGGCATTTTTCCCATTCAAACTGATACATAATCTTAGATTTTCAATGATGTTTACATAATTTGGTAATCTTATTTACTGTTGCATTGACTTTCCACTTTATTTCTATCATTTAGGTTGTTTATGTATTTATTTTGTATATACAAAAATGCCCACAGATTGTATACAATGCTAATAAACTTGGGAAGTTGGTTAAAGAGAAGAAAAAGATGCAGAACTGGCTTGAGTATACTGAACTTAAGTATTCCAGAAAACCATCTAACAGACCCATGATGAAGGTTCCAAGCTGATCGTGACCTTGTTCATTTATGTAATATCATGTATGATATTTTTGTTTTCATCTTTTTGATTTCCTTTCCTATATTGCTGTGTTTAACAGATTGGTTTTCTAGGACTTGTGGGAGATCAAGTGGATTCGCTTTCTTTTTACTCATCTGAGATTAAAAAGCTATCAGAGGAAGTAAGTTGTTGTTGTAACCCCATTGCGTTTGATTTTAGCAATTTGTCATTTTGTTCCAAGTACATTAATATTTTCTCCGTATCTAAGGAAGCACATCAATTATTTTTTTTTATTTTATTTTTGTTCTATATCTAAGTTGTTCCATTGCATTCTCAAGTCTCAACCACGAAAGAGTCAAGAATTGTATTACGAACATTGAGAAAGATGACAGTTTAGTCTTAAGTAATGTTGAGGAAGTAGTGGGGGGAAATTATGCAAATCTACAAAAAGTTATTTCAAGAAAATCCTAGACAATCAAATGGTGTATTTGTCTAGGATTGAATAAGAAAGGTGTATTTGTCTAGGATTTTCTTTTGATTGTCACACTCTCAGGAATGCTTGTTTGTTTTGCTTACTTATCAATTGAAAAGCTTTGATTGTAAGTGTTGGCTTACGCTCATTATTGTATTCTTTTGTTGTGAGAAACAAACTTTCCCCTCCATATATATGAAATTACAATGGTTTGCCATATAGATTATGGACTACTTATTAGTTGCGTGATTTGATATGATTAATTTTGTAAGTAATTTGATATGGTTATGGATTTTGTTTTTAATTTAATAATGTTTGTGTCCAAACCTAACTATGCATAACTTATTCATTGATGATGGTTATGTGACCCTGCAGATTGAAGCTGAGAGAAAAAGGATTAAGAATGACCCTAGAGCTATTATGCCTGCAGCTTTTGTTTCATTCAAAACTCGCTGGGCTGCTGCAGTATGTGCACAAACTCAACAATACAGAAATCCAACTATATGGTTAACAGAGTGGGCTCCAGAACCTCGAGATTTATACTGGGATAACCTAGCTATTCCATTCTTTTCACTCACTATCAGGAGGCTGGTTGTAGCTGTTGCATTTTTCTTCCTGACATTCTTCTTTATGATCCCAATAACTTTTGTGCAGTCTCTTGCAAACATAGAAGGAATTGAGAAGGCCGTCCCGTTTCTGAAACCTATAATTGAAGTGTAAGTGTTACGTATTTATATGGTTGGTATGCCTCTTTTATTTTCTTCATTGCGTATTTTCTGTTGCAAAGTCATTTCATAAAAAAACATGGTGTCCTTTATCGTAGAGATCATTTAATTCATCAAACACCTTTTCTTTATTGTGTGGCTTCTTATCTATATTGTTTGTTTAAAACAAAAACTTGAGGATTTAACCTTAATAACCCAAAAAAAAAGAAAGAAAGAAAACATTATGGCCTTGCACATTGTTGTTAAATGTTTGAAGCTTATTAAAACAATCAAACAAAAGATTCAATGTTTTAAGACATACAACATGTTCCCATGCCATTATCATATGAAGTCATGAAAAAATATCAAAATGTCACGTAATTTAGAGTTTTTCTTGTCTAACATTAATCAAGTAAAAATCCCAGACAAAGAGTTCTTCACTTGCCATGGTGTTTTTTATGTTCTTCTGAATTTTCTTTGCACAATTTTTTTTTTTGAAATAGAAACTGAAATATTATTAATAATATAAGATAGGAAGTTTGGACGAGATGTCCATACAAAACGGATAAACCCTTACAAGAGACCTTGCAAAATTGAGGGCCATCCCCTCATCCAATCTCCCAGAGAATACCTACCCCCCATTTTGTATTGACAACCCAAACTGCAAAAAGGTGCACTACTCTGTGGCTAATACTACTACTATCCACCCTTACATTCTTGAATATACAACTGTTTCTAGATTCCCAAATGGTTGTCCAGATAGCAAATCTAATTAAACACCAGAACCGTTAAGTCTGTGCAAAATCGAGGCCGGGATTGAGAAGGAGAAAGGGTCTTCTGTCGGAGCAGCGATTGCAGGGAGAAGATCATGCCAAAATTTCCAGACAGCTTTCAATGATCCACACTGCCAAAAAAGGTTGCCGACGTCTTCCTCAGCGTTCCTGCACATACAACACCAAGAAGGAGAAATACAATTATTAGACATTTTTGCAATGATCCACACTGCCAAAAAAGGTGGCCAACGTCTTTGCAAAATTTGACCTTGATTAAACTCTACCCCTAAAATCTTAAAAGTTGAAATGAAAATAAAGTTGGCAACGGCTTTCCAACTTCATATCCTTTATTTAAAATTTTGCTCTTCCCAATTTTTAATCCATTATTTAGTGATTCACTGTAGTTCACCACATTCTTAATTAGCTGATATGGAGTTAGAAACATGCCACACATATAAGCACCATATGGTGCAGACTTTGATTTTTTTTTTTTTTTTTTTTAATCAAAATGCTTGTGTGTGTTCATTTTTCTTTGAGTTGTTCTCCTTCTCCTCTTGTTAACATAATATGGATTACCGTTAGCAAAGTGTTAAAGTAGCCTTAGTATTTTTTTGCAGGCATTTTATTAAGTCATTCATCCAAGGTTTTCTCCCCGGAATTTCCTTAAAGACATTCCTCATCCTTTTGCCAACAATATTGATGCTTCTGTCTAAAATTGAAGGTTTGATTTCCTTATCGACACTGGAGAGGAGATCTGCATCTAGATATTATATTTTTATGCTTGTCAATGTATTTCTTGGAAGCATTGTTACTGGAACTGCATTTCAACAGCTAAATACTTTTCTCCATCAGTCAACAAATGAGTATGTTTCTTCACTACCATATGTAGTTTTATTTGGTGCA
>JAJIYU010011242.1:0-15448 GCA_030144865.1 Tinospora cordifolia
GATCTTTGTCAACTTTGGTGTTAAAGAAAATTCAATTACCATTTGTATTCCCTGAGGACGATACCCGGACTTTCCGGATATTACTACAAGCGATCTCGTATACTTGCGAGTCCGCTAACACTAACACTGCCCTTTTCCACTGGTTTTTGGACTATCTTTCCTCTTTTCCTTGTTAACACATGCCAACCAACCCCCATTTTGAAAGAAAGTACCTTTTGCATCTCTTTACATGGACTATCCACTCAATGAAAGGCTCAAATATTTCATTGGCTAAGTTCCAACTGAGCATAATAAGTTCTTTGAGAGAGAGAAAATTTATTCTACAAGTGTTTCCCTTTCAAACAAACAAAAAAAATATTATACTAGGAAAAACAAGGGAACCTAAACTAACAGAAATATAGAAGGAAAAAGTATCCAAAAATATAAAAGTCAGCCTTCACCTCAACCAAGAAGGCAGCCTAATCTAACAACTGCCCCGATTCAAAAATTAATTCTGAATTGGCAACTCATTGCTCCAAGGAGAAGCAGACCCAAGTGCTGGCCATTAACTAAAACTGTCCCAAAATTGATCTGTCCCTTTTTAAATATTGTTAAGCATCCAAGAAATCCTTTCAAGCAATCTTGTTTATTTTCAAATTATAGGATATGAGGACATGAGTATGTTTTGTTTTTTTAGAAGAAACAACTATTCCATTCATAAATAATTACATACATGACATGACTCCCCAGCAAGACACGCGCACACACCCCAAGCGAACCGCTCCCAGCTACAAGACATTACCTTACCTTCTTAACCAATCCGACATGGGATATCCCAATGAAAGAAAACAATTACTAATCCAAAATAAAGTAAGAGATTGAGATTCTTCCTAAATCTAATTAGGAGGTAGGAATTTGTCATCAAAAATTCTAGCATTTCTATCAATCTATAAACACTAAACCACCACCAAACTTACTACCACCTAGTGGGCCCTCCACGTCATGTCGACTCCCTCCCAAAATGGACCAACACAAAGCAAAGAGTCTTGCTTGAGACCCTCTAGGAATATGGAAAAATGTCTCTTCCACCTATCCCAAATATTAATTGAGAAAAACCACCTCAAAAACAAGTGTGCCACAGACTCCCCACTTTTTTTGCACAAAAAACAGCATGATGGGGAAATATAATGCCGTGGAAACCTTATTTGCACCATAGCCCCCAATTATGTCATATATGTCGTACATTGTTTTTTTCTTTTATTTTTTATTTTACCTCTTTTTTACTCATTTACTGGTTGTTTTGCTCTTATATTTATGTGAATATTACCCATTGGTGATCATCTTCTTTCAAGCTATTTTTTCTTTCTATTGGGAAATATACCTATTGATATTCTATAATCTACAAGTGTCAGACATATTATATACCTATATTACATCATAAAGTGTTAGACATGGGCACATCCACCTTAAGATTCTAGGTAGCATCATAGACTACTAATGGTTATAACCACGGAAGAAGAAGCCGAAAATTGTCATAGATATGATATGTATACCTGGATATGTATGTATGTATGTATGTACTATTTTAGAGAAAACAAATGCATGCACCTACTCAAGCAGTGTCTGGGCACCACAACTGTGGTATAATTACTAACTAGTCTCTCGTCAAATCCTTGAAAATAACCTTTGTGCAAGAACTCTTAAGTCAAACTTGTTGTCTCGCATTGAGCCTCTAACTATGTGTCCAATGCCTCATTTGCACATGGATATTGATAAATTGGTCATATAATGTGACCCTTACTAGAGTGGATTGGAGAAAAGAAATTCATTTACTTGACAACATGTAATTTGCAAAAGACTTTGTTAGATGAAGATGTATTATAAATCTAGTTGTGGTATATGTTCTGTAGCTAATGCCGGGGTTATTACCTGTAACACATCTCATTTCCAACACTTCATAGCCCATGTATAAGATCTTTGTATGAGATAATCAACCTGACATTGGTCAAATGGTCCAACAAGCAGCACCAAAGTGATTTCTCTGGTGGCACTCTGCATGGATCAAGAAAGGCCCTCCTTGAGTTTGTCTCATCCAATCTGATGTCATAGAGTTCTTGGTTAATCTAAAAAAGACTTGACCCCCGGCCTGGATCGAGTACGACAAAGAACATATATTTTATAGGTGGCACGCAAAGCACCGTGCCAGTGAGTAATGTTGAGAGAGTCCCCTTCTTGAATGCGTAGAGTTGTTGGTTGCTTTTGCAATAGTTCCATTGGGCTCATTGTTATCTATGGCCGTGTTGTTTTAAAAAATGGCATTCCGGTGTAAATCATTTGGAGGATATAGGTCCATCCTTTCTTTTATTTGATTGATCCTTGGTAGTATAGCTATCTGACACCATGGAGTTGGAAAAATAGTTTCTTGTGTTGAGTTGGATTATAATATTATTTTATTAAGCATGCTGGGTCAATATTATAATACGTTTATTGGGAAAAGAGAGTTGTTTCCCCATTGAAGTCTCAATTCTTTTGCACCAGAGCTTCCTGCACTGTTTCTGTTCCATGAGCTTGAAGATATTACGGACTTTCCATCTGTTTGAAGTAAAATTTATATCGAATTATTTTTTGACCTCTGTGATCTGTTTGGTTTTATTTTTATTTTTTATTTTTGGAGAGGAAACGAATAATATTTTGTTGATGTAAATGAGCTGACTGAAATATGTTCTCAATTTTATTATTAGTATTATTATCTTTCACTTGGTTTTGAACTTTACAAGAATAAGCTGATGTTTAAAACCATGTGCATGCAGGGAAAGAAAGAGTGTTTTGCTTCCTGCCTCTTTGTTTGTTATGATTTGATCAGGCCAGATGTTGCATTGGAACTTGCCTGGATAAATAATATGATTGACTTTGCCTTCCCATACCTTCTGCAGGTGATGCCTCTATTTCTCATATTCTTTTGCTCATTCACATTTTGTAATTCATTAAATAGTATTCCTGAGTTTCCCTCACACTTATCCTGCCTATAGTTTATCTGCGAGTACATTGGCAAGGTTGATGAGCTTATCAAGGACAAACTTGAGGCTTTGAACGAAGTAAAAGCCAAGTAGAAGGAGGAAATCTCTGGGGTGCAGGTTGTGGACACTGAAAAATTCTATGTCCTGGCATCCCACATCTGTAGCAAACAAATGGTTGCCTACCTGATCCAGAAGCAGAAGATGCAACTTGAGACCTTGTACCTCCTGCCGCCATATAAGGTCTGCTCCCCGCCTGCTGCTGTGGCCTCCTTGGCTGGGATACACCTCTCCCTACCATATATGATGCTGGTGGTGGTGTAGGCCCTGTCACAACTGGAGCTGCAGATGCCTCCATTCTGCTACCCTAACCACTATATCTGGGCTTTTTATTAGGTATAGGCCTTCTCTTCTGATAAGAGGGCCTCCCCGACATAGTTGGACTCATCTGGCCTACTGGTGCACTCTGTGTGGTAGATGATGTCACTATCATCCCTTTAGCAACAACTCTTCTCATCCTAGGATTAGCTTGGGCAGTCTCAAAATCCCCAGCCTGTCTGGTTGCTTGCTCATAAGTCTGTACCCCTGCTAACGCTAGCCCCTCACGGATGCAATCACAATACCCGTCTCTAATCCGTTGCATCCGGAGCTCATCTGTAGCTACCATCTCAGGAGCAAATAAAGCTAATCGATTGAACTCCTGCTCATACTCCCTTACTGTCATATTTCCCTGAGTAAGATGCATGAATTCATTTCTTTTCTTGTCCTTCTCACACCTAGGGTAGAATTCTTCATAAAATAATTCTTTGAATTTCATCCATGTCTTAATCTCAACACCCCTGGTAGCCATCCTTCTCCACCAATCATCTGTTTTATCAACAAACTTGAATCTAGCCAGTTTCACCTTTTCTGCATCTGAAGCCTGCATATCCTCAAAGATGGTTTCCATCTTGTTCATCCACCTTTCTGCAGTTTCAAGATCAAGTTCCCCTGGAAACTCAATAGGACCCCTATGCTTGAAGGCCTTCATTACTTTCTCATACCTATCTTTCTCAGCATTAGGATCCACTGGTGCTGCCACTTCAGCCTAAATTGGAACAGGATCAACAACTGGTTCAGTTCTACCTCTCACGAGAACACTAGCACTACTCTATTCCCCTTCTGCTGGCACATTCTATGGTCCTGGTCTGTTACCCTACATCTGTGCCAATAGAGTAGCTAGTAGTGCTTGTTGCTGTTGCTGTGAGGCAAGTATAGCTTCCAATGTCTGATTCAACTTTTCATTAGGATCCATGGCTGATCTTGCTTGTATTTCCCTTTAACACTGAAATTTACAAGCAAATAAAACTTCATCAATATCAGATTCCATGGTATTTGTTAACCTAGATTATCTATCAATATAAATACCCATATAAGAAAACATAACATCATATAAGACTTTTATCGTTTAAAACTTTTAAAATTCTAGGCTCTGATACCAACATTGTCGCAACCCACTTCGTAAAAGTGACGTCAGGACCGACACATAATACCATATACGCTACACCTACATATATAATACTATGTCAGCCTCTACACTCAATGCTACTCCCTATTCATCCAAAAATTTCGACAGAGTCTCCCCTAAAATTTTGATATATCCCAAAAGAGCAATCATACCTGATAAACCATAGTATCAATCCATAGTTTACACCAAATAATATTTCATAACTCTCATCAATCATAACTCATAGTTTATACTTTACAAAGTTCCACACTTTTAAACAAATCCAAATCTCTCTTGTTATATTACATATACAGTGATAAGTATAATTATACAAAAGTAAAACTCAAAAAAAAAAAACAGATAAGCCCATGCACGTAATAAAACTGGAAGAGTTGTCTACTCTTCTTGCGCTGGCCTTTTTCCTTTTCTATTGGTTCCTGAAATGTTAAAAATTAAGTAAGCTACAACATGCCCAATGAATATTCTTTATCTAAGGCATTTAGATGCATTTAAATAAACGTGCAAATTCTCAAATCAAGTAAAATATTCAAATTCAGCATACTCATTTACAAAATACATAAATGCATTTAACATAATGCTCATGCCAATTTAAAACAATCATGCACCTCCTTATCCTTCCATTTAAAATAATTATGTATCTCCTTATCCTTCCAGATCTAGAGTCAGTCTCACTTCTTGTTTGGCCTCAACAAAAGTAGACTGCAACTCTGATTTTTCCCATTTCCAACTCATTTCGAGGATTATCACATAGGAAAAGGCTGATACTTCTCATGGCTCAGTCTCATAAGATTATCACATAAAGAAGTATTATTCCCCATGACTCAGTCCATCGAAACGATATCATATTTTAGATCTGCTCTTGCAAATCCAAAACACGTTACCATGTAAATACAATTTCATGAAAGCCAAATCAAATGCAACATATGTTCATATCAATAACATGCTTACATTCAAATCATTTTTATCTACAATGCCATATAAATAACAAAGATAATGAAATACTCACAGAATACCAACACTAAATCCCGTTGGCACGTAACTCACTCTTTGGTAAATAACCAGCTTTTCCAACCTTTACTGTAAAATTCAATAATATATAATCCATCATTTCATATCATATCAAGTGCATCTATTCATGTTTACGAAAAATCAAAAGTTTTAAACATAACGCAATATTCTCCGAAATACCCAAAAATAAATATTACTCACCAAAATTATTGTCAATCAATTTTCAGTATCCACTTCAGCCTCTATACTCAATTCACCAAAATTATCCTATCAAAAATAATTTCAAAAGCACCAATCAAATTCAAATTCATTTCTATAATCAATTTCTAATGTATTTATTTCTCATTTTTAATCATACACGCACATCAGACCTCACGTATTGATGCGCATTGACTCGAATGATCTCAATAATCATAAAACTAATTTTCTGCTCTTATAAAATATTTTCACTGCAGAAAATAACTTAAATAGGCTTTTAAATCATATTTTTTGTAATTTTCTATATTTTTTTTCTTAAAAACCTCATTGCTCAATCATTCACCAAAATTTCATTTGATATCCAAAATTCACAAATTTAGTGTCAATGGGTCCGTATTTTCGTTTTTTACATTTCTATAGGTCTCAATCAGAGTTGTATTTGGGTTTAACATACCCAAAAACTATCCAAAGGTTATAAAACTTCGGGTATTTATTTTAAAATCTACAGGGTAAACGAACAAAATCTAACCACATATCTGGGATCTACTTATCGTCAGGAGTGTTTTGGTATAATTTTTGTTGAGTTTCACTCACTGCAGGGAAATACCCAATTTTTGGGTACTGCTATAAAACACTGCCTACAACAAAAATTACACCCCTAGGATTGTAGTACTCGACTTATATAACATTTTCGTAACTAGAATTTGAAGAAATAGTTTACCTGCGCGACGAATCCGGCGAAAAACAGACTTCTTTCCTCTTTTTTCTGTGCGTCTTCTTTTCTCTGTTCTGAAGTCGATGAAAGAAAAAAAAACTAAACTAAAATCACGCTTTAAAACAAACAAAGTCGTGATTTTTATATATGACCGAAAATTATTCCAAGTTTACCCCAGTTTAGAAAACTAATTCCTTGTGCGCTAACCTTATATAACTTATTCCCAATTTTACCTCTATTTTAATTCCCTAATTACCTACCTTATATAAATTAATTTCATAACCATATACCTTATATAAACTATTTTTACTTTTACCCCAAATCATATATATATTTATATTTTATATATTTTTATTATTTTTGCCCCAGTTCTCTTTTTTTTTAAATCAGTTCAAAAAGGCCCCCATAAATATCCTTTTTGTTTTTCTATTTTTTCCCAACTTAAACCAACGTGATTTATTTTATTTCTTTAATAAATATTGTAATAAACATGTGATATGTATTTTTAATAGATGTATATAATTAATACGTACGTACACACGTAATCCATATAAATACATATATTTATACTCATTTATTTCTATTTAAATTAATTTACGTCTCTAATTAAAATACGGAGTGTTACACGTGTATGTATAAGCTTATTAGTACGAGGGCCCCATGGGTTTTTGTTGAACTGGGACTGAATCCAGTATATTGTATGCAGTTCTCCTTGTTAAGAATCTGATTGTGTGATCTTAGACTACCATCTTGCTTGCTTTAGAATTAATTATGATTTCTTTTGCTACAGATGGACAGCATAAGAGTAATGGAGTTCTGTGATGTATTTGTTTAAAGAGGTAACTGAATCGAATCATGAACTTTTATATCTATTTATTTAGTGTAGTGGTCTTGAATATTGCTTAATACTTCAATTTGTATCTTGTATGATTTGTAATTTTTTGTGTGTATAATGTTTATAAAATTGCGGTGAAGATAAGTCTATCATCTTTCTCATTGTTAATCCTTTTAGCGAATGCTTTATTGTGGGTGTATAAAATTGTATGGCAAATCTAAGTTATTTGGCCAATTTAAATCAAGTCGGTGAGGAACACAAACATCAATCAATTGCAAAGTTACAACGTATTAAAATTGCAAATGCGGTGAAGTCCTGGTCTTGTGAGATTTTCACTAATAACAAATCTCCAAGAAAGAAATAATAGAGATGAAGATTGATGACGAGGTTTGTAAGCTTCTCAAAGAATAAAGATGAAGCAAAATCGTTTGATTATCTTACTAGTTGTCAGATATATTACAATGTTTGTATACAATGATCAAAAGTAATTTGAACTGTTGACCTATACACCTTTAGATCTAAATATCATTAGCTTCATATTCCATTGAACAATAGAGTGAGCTAAGACACCTGAGATGCATCGATAACATACTCCTTGTGTTAGACATTTGGGAGAAACAATGTGTACACCTACTCAATCTTCGAAGAAGTGAGCGTCCACTTCTTTATGTTTTGTCTGCAAGGAAAAAAAATCCGAACAAGAGCTTTTGCACTAGTGTTCTCACATCAAAGAAAAAGACAATGAGTAATTGAAATCCCTACCAACGGTGCTCCAATTTAGTACTAAAGCATGGAGATTTTCCTCCATAGTAGCATCTTTGGGATCATGCATGGCTTCATCTGCAATAACAAGTTCATGTGAAAGGAAGAACAAGTTCATGGCTTGAATTTGAACACACCACATTCTTATTTTGTCTACATAGGGTGTGTATTTTGTAAAGGAGGAAATGATGGACCAAGTATTGCATGATTTATACGTATAGGAGAAGATGCAATGGAGAAAGCAAGTTTTGAAGGAATAACTCTATCACCCAATGAGGAAGCTACAAAAGGATTTTCGTCACTTAATAAAACTAGAACTACATCTGAAGCAATGCCTGTAGTGCTGAGTAAGAACATGGAAGAGTGGATTTAGATGAAACTGATAAGATTGAGAAAATTGCAATATAGGGCAAGTAGACAATGACAAGCTAAAGGCATTTTTTTACCGCACCACTTGTATGAAAATAGTTGCACAAATGAATGCTTCTTCTCATTAAACTGAACATATCTTCACACATGACTTTGTCATTTGAAGCAAAAAAAAACAAAGATAGCCATTATGAATGGTGGTATAGCTAATAAAAGCATAGTTTCATAATGTTGAGTTTATTAGAAGCATAATGCCGAACAAATGGAAAGTAGTTTCAACCAAAGTGGTTAAGAAGTATATAACCTGGCTACCTGTGGAAAGAGCATGCTGATGATAGGATATGGAAACATTTCTATGTTGAACATAACTTTAGAAAATGCTTCTTCCCAAAAATACAATGGGCATGTTAGCTTCCTAAGCAAGAAATGTGAGACCAATCTCCATGGCATATTTGTGTTTTCTTTAAGAGAAACCAGTTCGTTGATGTATCTATGAATAAGATCATAACCCCATTTTATGCCATGTTTAGTTAGAAAAGGCAAGAAAACATTATATTCACCACTCATTTGGGTTTCATGAAGAGCATTAAGTTTGGTGTTGAACTCAAGTTCAATAGCCTTTTTGTTAAAGGCTCTCTGTGCATTAGTTTTTGGTTTGATAGGAGACAACTATGGATCTCTAGTAAAAGAATCAACAAAGATGATGTTGCATCAAAATCCAGAAGTACAAGTAGAAGGAAAGGGAGAAGGCCCCTGTGACGACCCATGATTTGATATACAAAAATTATAGGGTCTAATGTATGAATTTTTTGGAATTTTAGTGAAAATATATGAATTTTTCTCAATTTTCCCTAATTTTGAGTTATTTATTAGAGAAAATTAGAATAATGGAGAAAAATATAATTTTGAGGAGAAAATACATGAAATTTTAAGGAAAATATAATTTCTTGAGAGAAATGATTTTTAGGATTGATTGTTGAATTTTCGGAATAACTATGAAATTTTTAGAGTAATTAATAGAATTTTTGGATGAAAAATGTAAATTTTAGGTAATTATTCAATTTTGGAGGAAATAATTATTTAAATGATGAAAATTGATGTATAATTGAAAGATTTGATGAAAATGTGATTTATTAGTGATTTTAATAATTTAAAAAAAATGCAAAAGTTAGATATATATATATATATATGTGTGTGTGTATGTGTGTGTATAAGAAAAAAGAAAAAAAAAAAAGGGAATTGGGCTACCTGGGCGCCCAGGCCCATGTGGGCCGGGCTGGGCACATAACCTAGCCCGCCTTCCCCTCTTCCTTCTTTCTTCTTCCTTCTTCCTTTCTTATTTCCTTCAACTACCACCTGTAACAAAGCATATTAGGAGCAGACTTTTGCACCTGATTTTGGACCACCGGTGGAGTCGCCGGCACGCCATCCCTGTACCCCGTGAATTCCTACCAAGCAACCTCCATGCCTGACCATTCCCCCGGCCACGTGGGTGGCCACGTGGCACGTTTTTGTTCGTGCAAAACCCCTCCCAAACATCACAAAATCTGGTTTTGGTGCAGAAATCCAGTTTGAACGAGCTACATTTCACCCCTCATATCTTTCTCGTCCGAGCTCGGAATTCGGTGATCTTGGTGTCTTGGGAAAGAGCTCATTTCCCTCTTCAAGTTTGTGCAAACCGTTGGACAAAATCTCCGGCCTGTTGAGACGAAATTAACCACGAAGATCGGCTGTTCGTCACGGATGAACCCAGAAAAATCAAACAAGTGTGTTCGGCCGAGTTTTGTGAGCTGATTTCTCACTCGTACGAGCTCTGATTTTCATATAATATGACTCTTTTCAAAGTTTGAAATGTCTACTTTAATTTTAGTTTCGTGAGAAATAGCAAAGAAATACTTGAAGCATGTCGAAAATGGTGTTGAAGTAGGCTACTTAACATGCATGTGTTAGAAAATTTTTGAAAAACCTGTCATGATGCTATGATTTTGAGCTTGCTGTTTTGATTTTTTTAGAATAGCTAGACATGTCAAATTGATCTAAAAATTTGAGGGTATGATTATGAGATAAGTAAGAGTGTTGTGTACAATTTTCGGCTCAAACCAATAAGTATAAGGTGTTCAAATAGATGGAAATCTGACTGTCTGTCATGTGCAATCCGAGAAAAACCAAGTTCCTGACATTATCATTGAAAAACATATCAAACGAGATCCAAAATTCGTGAAATAAAATTCTGGAGACTCCTTAGGAAGTTTATATTGTATCTGGAAAATTTCTCATCAATCCAATATACGGATTGACTGCAGAAAATTCGGAAAGTCTGCTGCGTAGGTAGAGCAAAAAGGGCTGGAAATTAGGTACCTGATATTCTAAATGAAAACTAGGCCAAATGAAGTCCCAAAATCCCAAATTAAACTCCTGGTGAATATATTTAGAGTATAGGTCGTATCTGGAAATTTTTATGCAATCCCAACATATGGATTGGTCACAGGAAAATCGAAAAATTCTCTGCGCGGATAGAATGAAAATCCAAAATTTGAACACCTGATATCCCTATTAGAAGACGTGTCAAATGAGTTCCAAAAATTCCACATTTTATTCTGGTGATTATTTGAAGGGTCTAGATCAAATCTGGAAGGTTACGTGCAAATCCAACGGTTGGATTGATCACAAGAAAATCGACAAATTTGTTGCGCAAATTAAACTAAAGGCCTAGAGTTTGACCAAGTGTTGGGGATTGGGGATTTTGACCCAATTTGACCATATTGACCAATGTTGGCCAACTTTGACTAAGGTGACCGAGTTTGACCGCGGTTGACCAAGTTTGACCGGTTGACTAGGTTTGACTGAGTCAAATTTTGGGTCGACTGAGACTGACTAGGGGTAGTGGGACCGAAATTAAACATATTTCATGAGGAACTGAAATCGAGTTAACATAATGTAGATTTAAGCATATATCGCGAAACTGGGCCGAGTGTCGAGGGGACATCGGTGCGCGGGACCCGAGGTGAGTAGTTTGACCTAGTTGTTATCTTAACTGTATTCCTTGCATGAAAAATGATTGAAATTGTCATCGATTGAATGGTTTCATATGTTTGAGCTACATGGGTTGATTTTAAATATATGTAGTCGTACACCGATAGTGAGACCATAGGCTCGAGGTCCGAGCGCAGGGTTAGGGTACACGATGTGATTGGATTAGGCTCGAGGACCGAGCGATGGAGTTAAGGCATATGATCAGTGCGCCTAGCCTCAGACCCGCTCGAGCATGGCACTTGAGGACCGAGGGCAGGGTTAGGGCGTTCGATGAATGCTCCTAGCCCTTGACCCGCTTGAGTGGCCAGTAAGCCTGACTCATGACCCGCTCGAGCGGTGACCATAGGGTTATATTGATGATTTAAACCCTAGTCTAGATATAGTTTTGAGCTGCATATATTTAAATTACTTTCTTTAGCTGTTGCACTATTTATAACTATTTTACTACATACCATGCTTTCAATTACTACTCATACATACATGCACGGTTTTTGGAGTGCTAGTTAGATGATATACTGGTTTTCCTACTCACTGAGCCATGTAGAATATTAGGCTCACTACTCTACTAACATTTCAGGTTCCTCAGCGGCTGATAGAGGGAAAGACGTGGTGATAGCCTAGTCCCCGTGTGGTCCTGTATTCCCTTTTGTTTCTATCGATAGGTCGGTCATTTTTTTTTGTAAGTCTGAACTTCTAAATGTCGGACTATGTACGTTTGTACTTTTGGAACATGACAACATGTAATATATCGTTTAATTTCTCACTTTAATTAAATGGATGTTTAAATTACTTTTATGTGGCATGGAGGTCGTGGTTGGAAAGGCTTAACGGCGGCTGAGAGGACTCGACTCGATGAGTCAGTTTGTTGAGTCGCTGTGCCGGTTGGGTCGCCCTTTGGCCTAGGGAAGGACGACAGCCCCCAAATATCAGAATGAACTAATCGTACTAGTGTTTTAGTGGAATGCCATGAGAAGTAAGAGGAAGTTTATGAACTTGACCAAACTTGCAGGAAATTAAAACCAAAAGTAAAATTAGATTATTTAGATAAACAAGAAGCATTGGCATCATTCAACACATGTTTTAGTATCGATGATGACGGTGCTCTAACTTGGCACGCTACACATTTACATCATAGCTGGCATGCCAAACATTGGAGTAACAACATGTTGAGCATTTCAAACTTGAAGATTGTCATGCCATTTAGGATCATAGCACCTGGAGCATTGAAAGGCACTGTGACCTAGGTTTTAACATAGTTGGCAAGAGCATCTGCCACAGTCACGACCCTTGCCTATAAAAAGGATCATATAACGAAAAGGTTTATTAAAAAGTAGACACATTTTGTAAAAATTCTATTGTAAAGGTAATCAAGACCCAACTGTACTGCATGTTCAAGATCCTTTATTTTCTAGATGTTGTCACTAATAAAAATGACTATCCTTCTTTGTACTATGTAGTTGATATTTGATCTCCATCACTTTTACATATAAGTTTGAGCATGAAATTCTTCAAGAATGAATCACTGCTTCTCAAGCAGTTTTGGCGTGATTTACTTAGCCAATTTTTTTATTCACTAACAATTGAATGCAACCAACATAATAAAAGGTGATCTGCTCCTATTCAAGACTTAATTTATATCAAGATAGATCTAATTAGCGATTCTATCACCCTAAATCGTAGAACTCAGGTGAGATTCATTGTAGATCCAATTTTCTAGTTACTTGTGAGATCTAGGCAGCAATCTAGACGTGTCTATTTTTCTGTCTCTTGACTTGAAAGGGGAGCACGTTTAACGAATGATCTTAGAGTGATTAGGATTAGGTCAAGAGAGTCTTTCAACACTTTTTTATTTTTTTTTTCTTCTTATCAAAGTTATTTCATAAAGACATATCATAGTAAGGAAGGAGAGAACAAACAAGTATAAAACGGATAGAGACCTCATAAGGGACCATTTGAGTTGTAGATCGTAATGCTCCTAGAGAGGCATATTTCAAACATAGAGTGAAATTTTTTAACAATTGACTTTCTCTTACCGTTCTTTGAACCGTACAAGTAGAGATAGGTTTTGAAATGATATCTTATAACTCTGAAGCTTTGAATGCTAATGTCACTTGATTTCCAATTTGTGTAATTGGATTTCTAAGCTTAAACAATTGATTGAAGTCTATTGCGTGAGCCAATGATTGAAAATCAGTTACTAACTAACAGAGGTTGGATTGAGTGAACCAAACTTAATGTCCCTTAATCACATTGAGAGGGCTTCCTCATTTAAGGTTGTACGGTAGGTCAAATGGTAATAAGGGCATCCCCAACAGGCATTCAATGGGTGTCTGTTGGTGCTCATTGAACGCTCGGTTGGTCAGACGTCCATTGTGGGCATCTGAATAATTGTATTAACGCATTGAGCATTTGGTTTTATCGAACACTCAAATGCATTTTAAAATATATTTTTTTATTATTCTTACTATGCTGCCGAGTTGTAGCATGAGTCAGAATTTTTTTAAGTTTTAAGTTTTAATATATATATATATATATATATATATATAATTTATTAAAATAAATAATTATTAATTTTAATATATAGATAAATTTTAAATAAATAATATTTCTTTAAATAATATTTTTTAAAATTCTAATAATATTTTTTAAATAAGTTTCTTAAAATATTTAAAAATAAATAATTTTAAAATTGATGTTTGAAATAAATAATTTTAATAAATAAAAATATAATTCCTATATAATGTTAAATATTTATATATAATTTTTAATTTAAATATGAATAATAAATATTTAAAAAAATATGTATTTTATAAATGAAATACTGTAAATCGCGTAAATAATGAATTGATGTTGGTCTCATAAAGTGTCTAATAAATTGTGAACCATTGTAAGAAATAGTCTAATAAATAAAAGTTTAATGAGTTAATGATGTCGCGGAGATATCAAATTCTGAAACAGTCTAACCATTGTGGATGCTCTAAGTCTTCAAATACAAGTAAAGTTGGATTGAAAACACATCAGAAAATAAACCCAAAAGAAGAAGAAAATCTATTGTTAAAATTTGAGTACAAAGAGCTTGAACTAGGTTGTTGAGCTTATCATCCTAGAATTGTTTGCATAGCTTGAGACCATTCTACCTGTAGATGAAAATGCCATGTGAAATCAACACACTACCAACAGTTTGAATCTTCAAGAAAGAAATAATGAAGATGAGGATCAACGAGGTCTTTACGCTTCTCAAAGAATAGTATTGGAGGAAATTAAAATACCATATGATTGCGTTGCTCATCGTCACCTAATTACAAGGCGTATGTACAATGATCAGAAGCAATTTGAACCATTGATTTGCAATGACCAATTACGTGCAATCATAACACAAACTACTAGATTTAATAAACAAAGTTGAAGACAGATGCAACGTGTGGTTGGGACATAAGGCCATTCCCATGGGCATTTCTTCTTAGAAATGAGAAAAAGAAGAGACTGTTTGCCTAATAAAAAATATTATTATTATTATTGTGGTGTTAAAGATATTAAACTCATTGAAATAATTATAATTTGTTATAAATAATAATAATAATAATATATTGAATGCCTTTGTAACCCCTTTGTATTTAGTATCATGTAACCCCTAAAATCTCATAATGTCTAAATTAATGGGATTATTTAAATGCCATCATTATGATTGATGTAACCCCCATTATAAAAAAAAACTATATAAAGGGGTCTTGTGCCTCATAGAAATCATCAACAAAGAGAACAATTCTCTCTTGGAAAACTTTCTTCTCCCAAGTGTTCTTGAGTTTTCTTCCCTTTCTCTTGAAGAAATTCTTGTTTTTCTTCAATTTGTTCGAGTTTGATTCATAACACGTTATCAGCACGAGCTAGCTCTTCAAGATCAACTTCGAAGGCATAAGAGTTTGGAAAGAAAAGGCTTGAAGGTATACTTTGATTTATATGATTAAATATTTGAGTAGTACATTTTGTTTGCACATGTTTGATTATTTATATATAATATTATTTACTAT
>JAJIYU010011243.1:0-15430 GCA_030144865.1 Tinospora cordifolia
ATTTATAATTTTATAATTTATATATCATTAATTAATTAAATGTAAAATATAAATAAATAAAATTATAAAAAAGTATTAAACAATTTTTTAGGGAAATATATATATATATATTGGGTAAGGGACCAATAAATAAATAAATAATTCTTCAGGGATCTTTAAATAATTATTTTAAGGACCGCCTAGTCCTCGCCTAGGCCCCGCCTCGCCTTATTGAGGCTTACCGTCTTAAACCGCCTTAACGCCTTGACAACACTGGTCCTAGGCAGCTGCCCAGTGGATGACTAAACAAGATTAGAAGAGCCTTCTTTGTTTTTCTCTAGAGCCTTGAACTTTTCAACATTTAAGCTCCTCTTGTTGGGCTCCTTCTCCAACGTCTCTTCCTTTTGCTTCTTCTATTTCTTCTTCTTGGTTGTTTACATATTACATATGCTTGGAAAGAAGCAGAGAATAATAAAGAGACTAATTGGTAAAAGATATATAGACTGCCAAGTAGAAAGAGCATAATAAAGAGTAATTAGTAAGAGATATATAGACTTTTTGGTGAAGGGCAAGCTTTGGGTTAGTTGAGCATTGGTGTCAAAATGAATGTCTTGTCTTGAGATAGGAAGGGAGTCGCACTAAACCTTAATAATTATCGACAAGTTGACAAACTACTTCCTTTTTCTCCTAGATAAACTTTCCCACACCACTAAAACCAAGAAGGAAGAACTCAGTTATAAACTAAAAAGTAATGAAGATAAAGGTAGGAAGAAAAGGTCGGCTTGTACATGGGGGTACTTGAATTTGGTCGAAACTTTGCCCGCTTTGTCCAGTCCCTATGCTCGAAGTACCAAGTGCCTTTCCAATCATTGTTTGTTGTGTGGTTCTTGGTGACAACGAGATCCTTCTGTTTGAGTACCCTCAGTTGTTGGCATAGTGTCACCCATTAGAAATCAAGTAAAGTGTGGGATTCTATTCCAATGTGAATTCTTCAAAGGTGAATTCAAGCCACCTTCTCTTTGATCATAGAGCAGTGCGGCAAAGGAAGACCCTTTAGGCATTAGGGCTAGGTTTTTGAGAAGTCTAGACCATAATTGAATAAGTATAGGCGACCTTTAGGGTTACGTCACCTATACTCTTTGCCATCTTGGAATTGGGGGTGTCAATTTAGACCACAATCCATGGGTTTGGTCCACATCAGCCCATTTAGTCCAACGTAAGCTAACCACATAACGCCCCATTATAGTTATCCAATTTGATTTTGTTTAGGCTTGGCCTATAACTCTGTGTGTGGATTGACCTATAGCTCAATTATGACTTGGCCCATCACCCAACTCATATTCTTGTCTTATAACCCAATATAATATTTATATAATATTATTTAAAGATATATATTTTTTAAATTTTTACTACCTATGTCACATTAATTTAGATTTTTTTTTTGAAGACATTTAAAACTTTTTTCTTTATTAGATTAAGTATTTGTTGAATCTTATTACATTAAAATAAGTATATCATCGTAATTAAAATTAAAAATAACTCAAACTTTGTTATCATATCTATTTTATATTAATTTATGAAGGTTTGTAGGGTAAGTTATCAATTGCATTTAAAGCTTTTCGTTAGCTCAGATGACCTACCAAGCTAACTACCAAAAGAGCTCAACCTTGACTCTTCGGAGGACTAGTAGTCGAGTAGAGCAGCTCAATTGACTTCTTGCTGCTACCCTCAACAGTGCTCGACCCACATTCCTCAAATGACCAAGCAAGCGTACTTGGTACACCTGCTACACCTACACGACGAGTCTCCTCTATAAAATGCATTGATCCAACTAATGAGCCAAGGAGCATGCCTCCCTTGGGACCTCTGCCACACTCAGTTCGTTCCTCGTTTGCCTCACTGCCTATCTGAGATGGGTTCAAACTCAGCGTGGTAGCAATTTTCGTGTGTGAGGCGACTACTTGGCTCCTTACTATCTAAGACAATTGCTCGACCGTAAGTATCTTAAGCGACTGCTTGGTCATTTCTCTTTGAGTTGTAAACTTGACTAGGACTTCATTCATGAATTTATAAAATCAAACATGATAACTACAAATAAGAAGGAAGAGGTGCTCATTGAACTATGCAAAGTTGAATTAAAAAACCATTGAGTGGGAATGACTTCGAGCAAGGGAAATGAGTAAAGAAAGATTAGAAATAACATTGGAAAGGTACCCCAATGATGGGGAGGTGCACTACTTTTAGAGTGGACCATGTGAAAGAGTGTTTGATTTCATATTCGAATATTGAGGAACACATACAACAATGCAAATTATAAGAGTTGCAATGATGCGGCATGTGATTGCACATCATCTCCATACATTGCATTGTGGGGAACATTTGAAAATCCAAATTGTCTAGGATTGATGGCTTGGGGACAAATGGTTAAATGTTAAGACTCTCAGCTTGTCCCATTGTTAAGTTAATCTTGTTTGAGCTTATGGAGGTTGAGCAAGGAAGTTGATAGCTTGACCAATTGCAAAGCTTGAAGGAAGTCTTGTGCTAACCTGCTCTTGGTCAAGCTTACGATGATTGAGATTTGGTGAAAAACTCAATGTGGCTCTCAACAGTGGCATGACAAATCATGAATCAACTAAACCCGGTTGACAACATGTCTCCCAACTAATGATGCTGCTTGTGTAATAAATTGCTTAGTCCCAACGGATAAGCATGTATCAACAGCCGCCATACAGGGACTATCTTACGGTGATTCAAACTGGTTCAACAACTCAACCATGCCAAGGGAAGATAAGGTGTATAATTAGAGAACTTATCAAAATGGAGAATTTCCTCTACTGCTTGATAGATAGGAAACTAGCACCATTTGCACCTATTGAAACTTGTTTAATCAAACTAGAAACACATGCGAATTTTTGAGTTTTCTGAGTTTACAAAGAGGGTTTCTCTTGGAATTTTTCCCTAAAAATTATGTGTTCTTTTTTCTTATTCTTTGTTTAAATTTTTTACTATCGCAATTTCCTACCTGTTTGTCAATTATTGTACCAAAAATTGCTACGCTTGTGGATGAATTCCAGATTAACCTGGTGGCTCATAGTAGATTAATTCTCTTACATTGAGTTTGATAAAGGATATTGCTAGTTGGGCAAAATTGGATGTTAAAGTAACAACATTTGTAGGTGTGCATCATGTGTCATTTTTTTCTTTTGATTAGAAACAGAAAGTGTATTTTGTTAAGTATAGTAATGTACAAACATAACTGTAGGTCAAGACCCTAATTACATGTTAAGCCACTCCATTATAGGATTATATCATATTTGGGTCTTAAAAATAAAGTAACGTGCTCTTGAAAACATTCGTGTCCAAGTTTGGTAAGTAGAATTGCAGCATGTACTAATACAATTGTAAAATATATAACTTTTGACAATGTTGCAGGGAACCACAATGTCTTTTGTTTGCCTTGATGATTTGTGAACTTAATGTTGACAAATAATTGACAGCTGTTAACAATTTCTTTACACAATAAATGGTTCCAGAGAACTTTGTACATACACAGCAAGCCTGTTGTCAAGAACCTTTCACTACATTTGGAAAACGTAGTCTGTTGTGAGGTTTAAGAGTTCACAAAAGTAATGCAACCATAGGGAGCGTCAAGTTGTGATATATATTTTGTGACTCCTGAATTTTAGAGGTAATTTTTAATGGTTTTACAACAGTAGTTTCATTTTATGAGGAGTACTTAACCAAATGTGCAATGGTATTAACTGGGAGGAAATGTTACTACCCTATCTCAGTAATGCAGTTTTCTTTATCAGGTGCAATGCTGTCAAATGTTTTTAACATTATTTTGTTTTATTTATGACAGAAATGTCGCTAATGGGCAGCCAAAGGCCAAATGTTGCTGAAAGAGTTTAACATTGGCATTGGATGGAACTTTGAGATGTTTGCTTCAGCTATTTCATTTTATGAAGAAACGTGATTTTCATTATTTTACGGGCAAATGTCTATACTAGTAACTTCCTTTGTTGGTCAAACTGTCAAATGGCATAAAATAGTGGGTAATGTTGTCAAAAGTTAGTCAAAGTGGTTTTGTGTATATAAAGCGTTACGTCAACTGTATGCAATGGTCTTGTTATATGTTACCTTGTTTTCTCAACGATTGTATTAAGACGTCAAAAAGTTTTTATAATGGATGGCAAGTTATAAAAAATCTTCAATAGCAGTCGCATGTTTGACAATGTGGTCAAAACATCACACAAAGCTGATGAAATCCCATTAGAAGCCTTTGTGAACAGTTTCCCTTATGATTGCAGTTATCAAAAATGTTGTAGTTAATACAATGTGTAACAATGGTTCGCTCCATCCTCCAAAACTTGTTGAATTTGTGACAACAGCTGATGAAATGTTGTGAAAAGTCTTACATTGTGATGACTGCTTGAAGTCGTGAAAAGCTTTCTTACACTTGGTGCATTGGCATCAGAAGTCTGGCAATATATCCCAAATGCAGTTCTTTAAATATGTCGTTAGATTCAATGAAAATATTTCCTCAATACTGCTCATGAAAGTCGTTAAATGTCTTCAACAACAGTTTTCCCTCAACGTCGTTAAAACCTAATATAAATGATTCTCTTTTTAACGACATTTTCTCAACCATGGTGAGGCATGTCGTAAAATATATTTAACAACATTTTTTCCTCTACGTCGTGAAAACCCGCAAAGATGGTTCCATTTTTAACGACATTTTTCGCTTGCTAAAATATCGCGACTGCGGAAGCTGCTAAAATTTCAGGACAAGACCTGACACAATCTCGTTATAAGTTTTTCACTACATTTTCCTCTACTGCTGTCAATCTTGAAACCCAACTGATGAAAATCTCCACAATTTTACGATCGAGGCAGCCACCCAAACCTTTTAAGACGGAAACAGCATGCCATTACAAGTGTTTCACAACAATTTTCACTGTTATTTAACGTCATCGAAAGGTTATAAATGTTCATTTTTAGTACTTTCCGTATTGATTATGCAGTTGTCAAAACATATGTTTCTACAATATCATCTGAACTCTTTCACAGAAGTGCCGCCTATCACTGCAAACGTCGTCAAAAGACATTACAACTATCAACGTTTTTCCACTTAAAACGTTATCATAATTCTTTTAACGGCTGATTCATGCCATATTATCCTCCCCGCCTTCAATGTGAACCAACATTTTACAGCCAATAAAATGAGGACCGCATGTAATATGTATCATCACGTTTGATGCCCACGACTATGTTGCCAAATGAGACAGACAGCAACACATTCTTTAAAAGATTTCATAGCTTTGTGCAATCGAATGTTTCCTAATATTTATAATTCAGGAAACTTTCTGAGCATAACATTGACCGCAGCTAATGCAAACGATCTTCGCTCAAAGCTTTTGACAGGTGGCGTTTCTTTTACCCACTAAATGTTTTTGACAACAGTTTTCGATAGCACAGCCTGTTGTCAGATCTTTTTCTAAAACTATACATCAAAAACCTGTAGCAATCTGCACGAAATATGGTTTAGAAACCTCGGTAAGGTACTGAAGTAGTGTACATATTCATACATATAACTGCATAATTTTGTTAGACGTCTGTAACAGTTACATACAGTAGCATTGATTTTGAAGAGTAACTAACTCCCTAATATCGATACTTGGTCGAATAGTCTTTGGGTGCAATCACCAGACCTCGACCTTTTCGGGCTCCCCTATAGACTGTTTCTACAATGTCTATAAATTCCTGCTTGTCTTTCAGGGCCCAATTGATTTTGTTGTTGTTTCCAGTTCCAAGATCAATCATTATATGCTTGTTACGGAAAAAGAACATGACAGTGGAAGGATCATACAACTCATACATCGTGTTAAAGTCGGGCACCTCCGTGATGTCAACAAGATATATCACAGCAAAGTTCTTTATTGTTTCTGCAACAGATGCCAGCACCTCATCCATCTGTGCACAAAAGAAGAGAACACTTGCAATTAATAAAATGTGCAGAAACAACAGAAATGCCCATATTCATCACATTCAAAATTTATTTCAAGTTTCATTTAGTGAGTACCAAGAAATTTTGAGTCAATGAAAGGCCATGTGTTTCTATAAACACCATATAACAGTTGTCAAATACATAAACAAGCCCAAGAAAAGAAACCATAATTGATTTTACTCTTATAAAGGGTAAAATCAATTTCATAGTGAGAACTCAAAAACATTAATCAATCAAAATCACAACATGAAGCATGCCCCATCCAAGAACATAAATTTCACAGAGAAACCTCTAAACACATCGATTTCCATTAAAAAAAAGTGATTTTATCATAGGACATTCTATGAATGGAAATTTCAGGTCTTCATTTGACCATTTATGCACAGATCAAGCAGACAAGTATAATTTCAGTGTACTGGGTTATTAGGACATTCTATGAATGGAAATTTCAGGTCTTCATTTGACCATTTATGCACAGATCAAGCAGACAAGTATAATTTCAGTGTACTGGGTTATTCGGAGTTCAAGGAAAGAGATTATTTGCTCTGGTACAAAATATTTAGGGTTGTAATATGGTCAGAGGTCTTCGTTTCATTAACCAATTGACAAGTTCAGGCAGCAAAGACATGAATCAAGATGGGAGCTTTCTGGCAATGGTCTTCAGAAGATGAATGTGAATGCTGGTAAAAAATTGGGCTTAAAAGCCCATCTTATTCTATTCTTATTCATTTTATTTTCAATTGATGCTACTCTAGTTGTCCAAATATGCCAAATTTTAATATTATCTTTTAACGCTTTACCACCAATGATATCACTTTACTTCCAAGATGCACTACCTTTTCCTTTGTATATCTACCTGCTGTACATCCATATTTAATCTATTAATCTTAATCCTACTTATCTTAAACCCCCTTTAGATTCTAGAGTTTCTCTTCAACAATTTAGTAGTCTAAAATCAAACAAAACTCATTAGTGTGCTCAACTTTTCAATAGGTAAAAGTAGTGCTATCAAGGGAAAGAGGTAGAGCTAGGCAATAAGCATCCATCAGGCGAGGTGAGAACTAAGATGGTCTATAACCATAACTATTTAGAGGTCATTAAAGAATTAATTATTTGAAATCTAGTTTTAAAATTACAGTGATGCGTTCACTATTGAAGCCTATATTTTGTGTTCTCCCTTTTTCTTCTTCCATTCATTTGTTTGTCCATTTTCATTCCCTAGCTTGAGAGCATTGGCACCTACTTGTTACCATCCTCTTTCATACTTTCATTACTTTCATTAGGGAATTCTCATAATAATAATCCAAGATTTGAAGTGTCCAACACATTTTCCACGCTTAAACTATAAGCGCTGGACACAGATGCATTGTGTTTAAGAGTGAAAGTAAAATAGCTCAGCTCCATATAGCAACCCAATAGTATAAAATATGTTCTAAATCTTCATTTTGAAATGAAACAATGATAAAATTGGTACCAATGAGTGAGATAATATTACTTTCTTCTTAAACTTAGAAAAAATGAATGGAAGAAATAAGAAAATAATCATGATGGATAGGATAGGTCTATGAGCTTGACAAAACCAAATAATAAATAAATGATTATTGTAATAATTGAGATTTGGTCACCAGGGGAGGTGAAACAAATATTGTTGTTCTAATCATGGTTGTTAAATCAAATCGAACCAAGGAAAATGGCGAACGGCGATCGGTGAACGGAGAGCGGAGAACGGGGACCGAAATTCGGTTAACCAGAAAAGAAGAAAGAAAGACGAGAGACGTAGAAAGACCCAGAGCAGATTCGAAAATGGCGAACGAGGAGAACAAGAAACATTAAGTAGGAAAAATGTACCAATAAGTGAGAAGGGAGCAAGTCGAATCGACGGAGGGAGGAGCTATCGCTCTGTCCTCATCGGCGAAATAAATGAGAAGATACCAGAGAAGCAAGCAGAGTGGACGAAAGTCCAAAGCCGTAGAAAACGGTTAGCTAGATTCATTAATGAGAAGCATGGGCAAGCGAACAGTCAACATTGAAAAAATCCTCATTTATGGAAGTTGTACACTTTCGAATCAAAGTTTAAGGCCTTCAAGATTGAGGTGGCCACACCAAAGGGCGACTTCACTGTTCAAGAAACGACTTTCAACGCCACATACGCTTGTCTCTTTCGAGCTACGATATTCCATGGATATATGCAGAAGTAAAGAATGGCATCAACTCTAGGAGGCAAGAAGATTTTAAGAAAGCAAAAAGATCCGGTAGCTATATTGTCTTTATGGGCATCCTAACCAACCGAAGAGGCAAATTCATTAAATTATCTAAAACGAAGAAAGGAGCCTTTTGGAATATTTACATTCCTGAGGATAAAAATACGTGGGCAGATTTTCTAAAAATCCTAGAAGATATATTCAAGGAAACTCAGCCAAAAAATCACATGGTGCAGACTAGAGCCCAACTAAAGAAGGCTGCAGAAGAGGAGAGACTTTCCCGCGTACCCAGCAAAAGAAAGGAATCGTTCCCTAGGAACAAGGATATCAGCATGGAGGGGAAGAAAGCAAGTAGGAAGCTCCAACCGAAGAGAGCTGTTAGAACGAACATGGTCAAGGTAGTTTGTACCTCAAATTTCTTCATATGGTAGGAGGTTGAGGATGACCTTGTTCTAATCTTGGGAAGGGAACTTCACTTAACCATCCTTGACGCGGGTAGAGCAGTCCTACAATGTTTAAATGAGCAAGAAATTTCCAAACTCATGGGCCCAGAACAAGTAATCTTCTTAACTGACATAACGGTGCACGATTGGTCTGATACGGAGCTATGGGAACAAAGACAGATAACATGCAAGAACAGTTGGGTGGGGATCGAAGGTATTCCGGCGGAGAAATGGTCTCTGAACTTCATGGCAGAAATAGCAGAGCGATGCGGAGGGATGTTGGACATCGTAGAGGACACCCTATCCAATAAATCAAGGGACATGGCGATCTTAAAGCTAAGAGGTTTGGAATTCGATTTCCTACCGGCAAAACTGGAAATTCATGACGGAGATGAAGTGATTGGGTTGAAGCTTGTGGATCTCCAGAAAACATGGGGATCGAAAGTGGAAGCGGCGAGAAAAGATGATCGGAGAGCCGGGAAAAACAAAACCCCGAAAAGGACAGGCGTCAAGCGGCGAAGTGCAGGTGCGGATATCAACACGAAAAGGAGAAACATCATTCTGGACGTTTCAAGTGAAGAGGAGAAAGAAAGTAAGAGGGGGTATCAACAGAGAAGGGAAGGAAGTAAGTTGGGTCAAAAAAGACCCGATTCTGATACAAGGCCCAAACAGAAGATAGAGGGGAGTTCACACAAAGGAGTGGGCTAGACTAAAGCAACCCCGAGGTCCAAATGCTCAACAGGGGCCCCACTATTCACTTATGCCAGAAACAAAGGATCAATGGGCCAATATAACGGTGGATCGAATTGACGAATACAGGAAGAGACAAAGGAAAAGAAGTTATGATTAAAAGGGAAGTCGAGGATGATTCGAAAGAATAGTCGGAAGAAATCCCACTCAAGAGGAGGGCAAAGGAGCGCGGGTCTCCGGAAGACTCTGATGAAGAGGAGGATCCTGAGTACCAAGTAACCTTCTCGCACCACGATAAGGTATATTCTATCCCCCAACTTACGATTTTTTCTGACGCGCAAGGTGCTCCAAAGCTCAGCAACGTCTTGATCCTCAACCCCAAACCGAGGAGCAAGCAAATGAGAATATCAAGAATTCACAAGAAAGCAGTCTGGATGAAGGTTCGGAGGATGAAAGGGATGAAAGGGAGAGAGCAAGAAGAGTGGCACGCTTCCTTCAAGGAATCAACCTTCAGCTATCCCAGCTGGAATAGTCCCCCTAGGAGGGCTCATGGAGTAGGGAGTGATGATTCTCAATGCGGATTCTATCATGGAACATAAGAGGTTGTGGTCCCCCCAAGAAAGTGGACCTCATCCGTCGCGCAATCCTAGAAGCTAAGCCGAACATTGTCACTTTCCAAGAATTCAAGAAACAAAGCTGCCCAGCTGAGTTGATCGCAAGATTGTGGAGAAGACGTTTCTTGAAATGGGCTTGCCTCCCTGCCTCAGGCATGGCCGAAGGTTTCGTGATCACCTGGGATACTAGACATACGGAGGTAGTGGACAGATTTGAGGGACGCTTTTCTCTATCCATTAACATTAAAGAAACGGACAAGAATGAATGATGGTTCACTGCGGTATATGGCCCATGCCCAAATAGTGAGAAACAGGAATTCTGGGATGAGTTGGCAGCCCTCTCAGAAATTCTGTCCAGCCCTTGGTGCATTGGAGGCGACTTCAACGCCATTAGGAAACCGGAGGAGAAGAGCAATGGGGATTACCTCGACCCGTCGATGGCCTAGTTCGACGACCTGATCAACGAGTTGAAGTTAAGAGACATTGAGCTAAAGAATACCAAGTTTACCTGGACGAACAGCAGAGACCTGGTCAGCTTATCCAGACTCGACAGATTCCTCGTCAACCCACGATGGGAGTCCATGTTCCCCTTCTCGAACCATTATACAATGCAAAGAACCACATCCGACCACTGGCCTATCGTCCTTGATTCTCAGTCAGTAACATGGGGTCCCTTCCATTCCGATTCGTTCAGGGATGGATGGACAGACCGGACTTCCAAGACATACTCGAAAGAAGCTGGAATAGACCTGCCGATTTTCAGTGGCAAGGATACAGATTTATGCAAAACCTCAAAAGTCTAAAGACTGACCTCCGTGGGTGGAGTAGAAACTTTACCTTAGAAGATCAATCCAATCACGCCAGTCTTAAGGAGTTTGGAGGACATTGATAAGCAGATTGAACAGTCCGGTCTTTCCATCGAAAGGAAAGAAAGAAGGGCTCTTGTCCTGTCCCAGCTGCATATTATGGATACTCGAATTGAAAGGGAGGCACGTCAGAAGGCCCGCATCAAATGGGCAAAGGAAGGAGATGTTAATTCCAAGTTCTTTCATAGAGTGCTCTCTAAAAGAAGAAATTGAGCGGTCATCACAAGTCTTGAAGTGAATGAAGGGAGAGTGGTTGAATCCTTGACAAAAATTGAAGAACATATTCTTCAATACTTCTCTCGTTTGTACTCCGATCCCAATTCTCCAAAGTGGACCGTGGAAGGGATAGAGTGGAACCCAATCTCAAGTGAGCAAAGTGCATGGCTTGAACGAGAATTCTCTGAAGAAGAAGTCAAGGAGGCAGTCTTCCACTACGATGGAGAAAAGGCCCCAGGACCCGACGGCTTCTCCATGCTGTTTTTCCAAAAGAACTGGTCAGTCCTTCCGCAAGATGTGCTCAAAGCGGTCATGGAATTCCATACTTTCGGAATTGTTAACAAATGTACCAACAAGACATATATCCAGCTTATTCCAAAAAAGAACAACTCTAAAAAGGTGGAGGATTTCCGTCCTATCAGCCTAGTCACTAGCCTGTACAAGGTCATAGCCAAGGTCCTAATGAAGAGATTAAAGGAAGTCATCAAGGATACAGTTGCAGAATCGCAGTTAGGCTTCGTCAAAGATAGGCATATCTTAGACGTGATACTTATAGCAAATGAAGCCGTGGAAGATTACAGAAACAACCACAAGGAAGGAGTTGTGGTGAAAATCGATTTCTCCAAGGCATACAATTCAGTCAGGTGGCATTACCTACTCTATGTGCTGAAAAGAAAAGGCTTCGGTTCCAGATGGTGTAGGTGGATCAGGGGATGTCTTTCCTCTGTCTATTACTCTGTTTTTATAAATGGAAGACCAAGAGGAAAGATCAAAGCCTCTAGAGGTCTGAGACAAGGCGATCCACTCTCCCCCTTTCTTTACGTATTGGCAGCAGATGGTCTTCAAGGCATCCTCAAAAAGGCGGAAGATCACGGCTTGAGAGGTTTCGAGCTAGGGAGGAACAAAATCAGATTAACAAATCTCCTCTATGCTGATGATTCCTTGTTCTTCCTCAATAATGACAAACGAAGTTGGAAGTTACTCAGGGGAGTCCTTCAAAGTTTCTCCCTTATCTCAGGGCTTAAGATTAATCTTCAGAAGAGCCAAATTGCTAGCATCAACCTCAACGCCTCGCATTTATCTAAAGCAGAACGTATCCTAAAAATCTCTGCAAGTGATTTGCCTTTCAAATATCTGGGATTGCCACTCGGAGGTAACAGCAAGAGAATCATATCCTAGAATCCGGTAATCCAAACCGTCAAACGCAGAATCGAAGGCTGGAAAAGGGAGTTATCTGTCAAGAGGGGGCAAACTTCTTTTAATTAAATCTGTCTTAGAGACTCTCCCTTCCTACTTCATGTCAATCTTCCAGATGCCAGTTACTGTTAGAAAAGAAATTGAGAGATGCATCAGGAATTTTTTCTGGAAGTCTGAATCCGACGAGAGACCCCAATTTCTAGTGGGATGGGATAAGGTCTGCAGACTTTAAAATAGAGGAGGATTGGGGGTAGGCATCATGAAATTCAGAAATCTTGCCATGTCTGCTAAGTGGCTATGGAGATTTTCTACAGCGAAGGCATCCTTATGGAGAAGAGTCATCTCCAGTATTCACGGCAATTCCCAGAACGACATGGAAGCAGGACTTAATAATAGAGCCTCAGGAAGGTCTCCATAGAAACATATTGTATCCATCTATCCTAGATTTCTCAAATGCATCCAATGGAGAATCGGTAATGGCTCTAAAATTCGGGTCTGGGAGGACACTTGGAGGGGACAAAGGTCCCTAAAAGAGGACTACTCGTGTTTATATAGGCTGACCAGATGTCCGAAGGCCTCCTTTCAACATATGAGAAGCAGTGATCCGAAAAATTCCCACATTAATTCAGGCTAGAATTTCAATTTCAGGAGACCTTTAAAAGAAGAGGAAATAGAGGATCTAGCAGAAGTGTTGCAGATATTGGATCGAATCCAGTTTGGGGATTCAGAGGATTCTTGGAGATGGAACCAGGAAGATACTGGCACCTTTTCCTTCAAGTCTTGCTATGATGCTTTTGTGGGTCAGACGGATACTGACAATGAAATTGAAACAGACAGCAAATTCTTATCCATCTGGAAATCCCCCATTCCCATAAAAATCAAAATCTTAATGTGGCTTATAGCATTAGGCAATTAAACTGCACCACTGAAATGCAGTTAAAAATGCCTAACTACTATATTTCCCCTTCTTGGTGTTGTCTGTGCAGGAATGCTGAGGAGGACGTTGATCATCTTTTTTGGCGGTGTGGTCTGTTGAGAGCCGTATGGGAATCTTGGAGTACCTTTTTGCCTGCAATCGTTGCCCCGACAAAAGAACCTCTCTCCTTCTCAGTTCCGGCTTCGATTCCACACAAGCTTATTCGGTTTTGGTGTTTAATTAGATTTGGTATCTGGACAGCCATTTAGGAAACCAGAAATAGTTGTATTTTTAGGAATGTTAGAGTGGATAGCAATAGCACTAGTCACAGAGCAGTGTATCTTTTTGCAATCTGGGTTGTCAATACAAAGTGGGGGGGTGGATACTCACTGGGAGACTGGATGTGGGGATGGCCCTCGATTTTGCAGAGTCTCTTGTAAGGGTGTTCTCTCTTTGTATGGACATCTCGTCCAATCCTTCTATCTCACTATATTAATATAATATCGGTTTCTATTTCAAAAAAAAATAATAATTGAGATTTGGGAGGGAATTAAGAAGGAAACTATTAAATGCATTGATCAATTATATTATATTCTAAAGAGAACAAGAAATTGGGAATTAGAATAGGCTATTAGAGTTTGACTAGAGACAAGTGATGGAAATTTGAGGGAATGCCCTTCAGAAAAATTGTAAATTAGAGTTGTCAAGACAGAAAAATGGAACTAGGTAGTAAACTTCTATAAGGCAAAGTGAAGGCTAGGTGAGACTTAGTTGGGCCTAAAATCACCATAAACTAATTATTTTGAAGTTATTTAAAATTTATTTATTTATTAATTGGTCATACACACAAACGCACATATTAAAATAAATAACAAATTACTTATTTTACTATATTTTCTCAATAGCACCTAGGTAAACACCTAAGTGAAAAAGAGGCTAGGCGTCTAGGTATAACCTAGCGCTGAAAACACTACGGTAGATTATCATCTTTGTGTGTGATGAGCTCTCAACGGCCTAAAGGCTGAACGTGTTACGCGCACAAATTCTTCTACAATTGGTGATAAACAATCAAAGATGATCTCATAAGAATTAGGAAAGTGCCAACTAGGGTCCCAATCAAGGTTGACCCCAAACCCCCTAACCTGCTAATAACAGGTGGCATCATTGTCAATCTGATGCCACTTGACATCGTCCATGTGCATGGTTGCACTCAATGCTATTAAGGGCACAAGGCCCAAGCCCAAATGACGTACTCAAAAATGCAAAAATATATGTTCATATATTTATATTAACCAATCAACCACAAATTAAAAAGATAAGCAAACTATATATATCATATAACGAATTAAGAATTCAATGATTTATAATGCAATTATTCAATTCTTTGTTACCATTTGAAATAATTTCGTTTATTCTCATGTAAAGCACTTCCATAAAATAGAGAGAAGGAAGAGAAGGAGAATGAGGAGCACGAGCGTAGGAGCGGGAAGCCTTGTTGTAGTAGTTGCGTCTTCATTCATCCTCCTCTTTTGGGGTTGGAAGCAATAACAATAATAACATTATTATTAGATCATATCCTATTAAGTTTAATAGTAGAGTTATTAACTAAAATAAAACATCAGTTCATCAAACAATTAAAAAGTAAAAATAAGAAAAAAAAAATTAGTGAGCTATACCAAAGTGCAAAAAGGCTTGCACATCACTGACATGCCTGCACCTAAAATAATTCAAGCACAAGAGGGATGCACCTCAGGTATTATAGGCATAGCAAGTGCATCTCACTCTAGGTATGAGTTTGGATGCACCTAAGCTAGATGCACTATAGCCATTTTCTCGTTGTGGTTGGAATCACCACCAAATATTCTTTTTTTTTTATATTTTTTACTTTATGTTTAAATAATGAGTATACACCCACAAATTCCTAAAATCTAGAACCAAAAAAAAAAAATTAAAAAAACAATGACCACAAAGTAAAATCAACAGCAAAGAAGACACAAGATTCAAGTATGAGCACAGCTAAAGAAAGGGGTGAAAAAGACTCAAGTCACAAGTGCAGTGGCAAGCATCTTTGGGAATAAAGTCAACTACCTATACTTGTCATCCTCTCTTGCTGGGAACTCCAAATTCAAAGAACCATCATCAGTTTTCACTTACAAAAAGAGAGAGAAAGAAGAAGGGGTGCAAGTAATTTGTTATCTAACATACCAGAGGGATACATATGACAGAGTTGGCTAACTTTTTTTTGAAACTGGAAACTATTATTATTAATAATAAACTAGTACAAAATGTCAGATGAGATAT
>JAJIYU010011244.1:0-15420 GCA_030144865.1 Tinospora cordifolia
AAACAAGGTTTATATAGCATTGTTCATCTACTATAACATATTTATTTAAAATAAGGTTAATCATGGTATTATTGGCTTTTTTGCAATTTAAATAGTGAATCAACAAGGCAGCGTAACGTTCTTCATTAATTTTACATTAATTTTTATTCCTAGTAACACAGTTTGATATTGTATTAATTAGATTATAGCAAATTTAATATATAGTAATTCTAGAATATTATTAACTTTTTACATTTCAAATAAGACCAATAATTCATTAAACTTTTTCTAGATTAATCTCTTTCTTTTTCATTTTTTTGGGCACGTGGGTGGGGATCGATAACACTGATCTAGCAGGCTGACAGGGGATCACCAATCACCGTAGAAAGAAAAAAAAAAAAGCAAAAAATGCTCAAAATAAAAAGGAAGAAGAGAAAGAAAAGTTGAATAACGTCTACAAAAAGGTCATAATAAACGTACCGACGGTGGCAGATCTGAAAGTGGTCCACCCATCAACCACATTACGACTCGCCTTCACCACCGTCTTCTCTATCCCGTCTCCGACGAACATCAACATCGTCTTCTTCCTTATCACCTCCACATTCTCCATGTACGCCCCCGCCTTAATATATATCACAAACCTCCTCGCCGTTGTGCCGTTCGGGGCCGCCTCCACCGCTTCACTTATCGTCGTGAAATTCCCACTCCCATCTTTCGCCACCACCAAATCAAACTTTGTTTCATTCACCGGGGCCTGAAGTAGTCGCCGGTCCTTCCTCGACATCCACGCCGGAAACCCACTCTTTCCGTCCATCTCAAAAGGTTCATGACGGCCGGAATACTTCGAGCTCGGCGGCGCCGAAATCTTCTTAAGCATCGCAAGAGCGTTACTGACAAGATGAGAGGTTCTGTACAATCTAGCGTCGATCATGTCTCTGACATTTCCGTCGCTGTAAGCGAAGCCATCGAGACACGTGTACTGGTTGGTGATGGCTGCGCTGAGGAGTGTTTGTAAGTCGTGGTAGTGTTTGGAAGATTTGCTTTTTGTGGTGAGGTCGGAGAGAGCGGTTTCGAGTTCGGAAATGGTGTTTTGGAAGAGCTCGAGACAGTCGTCGAGAGCGCGTTTTTCGAGTGGGTCGAGTTGCCGGCGGAGCTTTGTTTTGATGCCGGAGCAGTTGGAGGCGGACGACTCGACGACGTCGACGGTGTGGTTGACGGTGGCGGAGATGATTTGTGGGACTGATTTGGAAGCGAGGTCTGGGACGTTGGCGAGAGTTGAGACACAGAGTTCTGGGTATAAGGTGCCTTCACACGCAGAATGGGCTACTTGTAGGTGCTTGTGAAGGTGCAACAACGGCCGGTTTTCAGTATTCTTATCAGGGGTCTTTTTAAAGGGTGTTTTGATGACTGAGAGAAGAAACAAGAAAAGGGCAAAGATGGGCAGCAGAGAAAGAATCCAGTTCTTGCTGGTTCTTTTTCTGGGAGTGAACATGGTGTTCTTTGAAGTGTGAAGAGAGAGAGAGAGAGATGAAGCTTAAGGGGATACGTTCCTTGTCAAAAAAATCTAAAAGAACAAAAAATGTGGGTTACGTTGAGATGAGATGTGAACGGATGCTCATGGAGCATGGAACGGTTGTCTTTCTGATTTCTGACTTCATATTAAATGGGGCATTTAATAAGTACACGGGAGCTAGGTTTAAGTCTGTAAGATTTTATTTTTATTTTTCAGAAAAAGGACAATTATATGAAAATGTAATCAAATTAAGTCTATAGATTAATCTGTTTCTTGGAAATAATATAAATTAAGAAGTATTACATATTTTATTCAACTTTTGGGGATATGATGGGAATTCAAAGAAAAAAGGGTACTGTAAAGAACAGGATCACAAAGTACGTAATTTATAAATTATTAATAGATACATGGTTACTGTTACGTATTTCCATGGTCTGGGCATGCAGATACGACCCATGACCCTGAACTCTGCAAATAGTAGATATCAATTTATTTTCTGCTGCAAAACGTGAAGAATAAACAATTCCAACTCCCAACGTTCACCTTCTGAGACAACGGTAGTATAGCAATTGTTTTATACGTCGTCAACCCTTTCGTGGGGGAAGCTATTTTAAAGTAGATATTGCATCTACACATATAAAAGGGCGGCCTGTGTAACTTATATAAAAAATTATTTTATTATTATAATTTGTCACAGAGGGACAGAATTAAAATTAATTTTGAGTCTATTAACTTAAAATAAAATAATTTTATAATAATTTTATCTAAATTTATAAAATTATTTTATTTTATTTTATTTGATCTCTTTTTATTCAATTAAATTTCATACTATCATATTCTATAAATATAATTATATCATATTTTATACGTCAAACACAGGCATCGGAGTGACTCTTTCTAAGTTCCATAAAGAGTAGGGTTAAATTTGACAGTAAAAGTAACATAGAAAATACAAATTAAGAAAAGAGAGGAACTTATATAAAATGAACACAAAGAATAAAGTTTTAAATTACCCAAAAAAAAAATAAAGGAGGTGAAAGCTTGGTTGTGGCCTACATATATAGTAAAATTTATATTAATTCTGACTAGTAGAAGCTTCCATACATTGCGCTTGGCCTTTAGTCTAAATAACTATTTTTTTTCCTTATTTCAAATTTTAACTTTTTTTTTTTTTGAGTTTTGCTAAACATGTAGTTCTAATAATTTAATTCTGAATTTTGCTATTTTTTGTTGTGTCAATTTTTAATGCAAACTACATTAGATTATGTCTAGTTAATTAGAAGGTTGTAATCTTTTATACATTCATTTTAATTAAACAGCTAAATTGTTTTAAAACATGATGATTTGTCTATATATAAAACTGTACTTTATCTAAATATCAGCAAGTTCAATTTGCTATAATTAATTAATCCTTGAGTATTGCAATTTTTTGGTAAATAGCCACTCATGGAACTTACAAAACATAGGAAAAAAGATAAAAATTTCTCTTTTGAGGCATTGCTACAAGGAAGCTTCTGCCAATGAGGTTTTTTTTGGCAATCTTATTGTTATTATTTATATTTTCATTTGTATACATCAATTGTATACTAGAAATCTAGCATAAATTTTCAATAAAATTTAGTTATAGCTTGTTTGAAACATACAATCTAATAGACATCTTTACTAAATGTTCAACTCAACAGCCAATTGAACTACTGAAGTTTAGGTAGCACAAATTTTATAATTTGTATTTACTTTTCTTCAGTTTCTACTTTTAAACCAAAAAAAAAAAAAAAAAAATCAAAATAACTACACCGATTGCCACAAATCATTATCAAGCCTTCACATTATGTTTATCACTTTATTAAAAAGTGTATTGTGCTAATTAAAAAAAGTAAAATATGATGGCTAACAATTTACACCAAATAGTATTTGCATTTTCAATTCCGCGTGAAGTGTTGAAAAAGAGTGTTGGATTGACATTTAGTTTTCCACATATATGTTTCCATGAAAAAAAAAAAAAAAGAACTGTCACATTCCTTGGCGAAAGGGGCATATTTCCTTGACACCAAAAATTGATAAATATAAAATTTATACTCAAATTAATTAATATCTATACTAATAATATGGTGCAAGATGAGGATAGGGCGTTTCATTTTTTTTTCTCTCTAATGATATTATGATACAATGTATGTATACTGTCTCGCATCATTCCTCTTTTTAAGTTATATTTGGTATTAATGAGAACATTGCCTTCAATTGTAATATACCCTATTAATAGTTCTCCTAAATTATGTATTAGAGGACCATTCAATTAATTTAATGCTGTCTTGAACGTATTTCGCTTAGCCCTGATTAAAAACACGTTGCTAATTTAACATTTTCCTAAATTTACCAATGATTTATTAATATCTGTTCTAAAGAAAAATTAACCTTTTCTATATAAAAAGTACTATATATTTTATTTAAATGTATTAAATGTATGCTACACTATAATATATACATACATATATAATGATACCCAATATTACCATTCCATCAAGTAGTTGATAGTTGCCTAGTTATTCAAATAAAATATGAAAATGTTATACATGCATATACTACTTCTTACGTAATATTAATTTTAAAAAATTAAACTTTTAATTAGTCATAAATTAGCTCTAATTAACCTTGAAATCAACTGCAGTCAAACGCGGTTAAAATAAGACAAACTAATCATACTAAAGCAATGGATTGAGAAACTTCAAAAAATCATTTTGAGGTTAAAATGGTTGAAGTTGACAACAATCTTCACGTTAAAACACTTCGAATGCCAAGGAGAGTCAAAGAAAAATATAACCAAAAATAATAAAATAAAATAAAAAAGGGGGCAGGGGAGGAAAGGTCACTACCGCGGTCACTGCGTTACAATGCAAACTATTGCAGTAGTGCCTCGAAGGGTCAAAATTACTCCTGTCTCAAGATTTTTCTTCATTCAATGGCGATCCTCAAGCCACCCACACGTCAACGTTTAGAGAGAGTAATTGGCCCATCCAAACCGTGTCAAGACCTTAAAAACCCATCCATGTGTGTTCATAATTATGACTCAAATATAACCATCTCACCATGATCACAAGCTGCCAAGTAACCTTCAACAATCACCATAATTGCCAATTCATCTTCTCCAAGTAATGTAGCACGTTCCCATAAGTGGTTGAGTATAACCATATACCCATGGAAAGACACCATGACCCTTTCCAATAAGCCTTACAGGGCTACACCCATTTTCCATGTCTATAAATTGGATGAGGAGGAGAGTGTGTGCCATTTTGTCAAGTTTTTCCATTGTGTTGAGTATGTGCAAGTGCAAAAACGTAGATAGTGTTTTAGAGCTTGGGGAGTGTGTTAAATGAATTATCAAATAATCCATTGAAAGTTTTTCTAACTTCTTTCAATACCATTTTCATATGAACACAAAATCACGCAAATACATATGCCAAGTTCTTGATAGTCCACATTTATTTTTTGCCCAACCTTGGTGATTTGTGGGTCAAGTGTACATTAATGTTGAACCACGACCTATAGAACATTACAAGGTATGAAGAATGAGCTTCTGAACATGCCTTGTGTGATCCAAAATGATTTTCTGTGGACTGAGAATTGAGCATCTAAAGTTGGCACTTGTAATACCCAATTCATGGATTAAAAACCACCCATATCTATAACCAAGCTTTCAACTAAAACCTAAATCAATAAGTAAAGAATCGACTTGAAAGAGGTTCAAGCAAGGATTGCAACACAATAAAAAGCTTACGAATCTAATGTTGATGACCCAAGATTTAAGTTGTTGAATTTGGTGTCCCCAAATAGATTTATTTTGGGCATGACTATTGACGTAATAATCAACTTTAAAGCCAAATATGAAACAATAGGGACCAAATTAAGCCACATGCGATGACCACTAGATTGCTTATTGAGTGTAGTATAAAATCACCTCAAGAATCACGTAAATCAGAGATTTGAAGCCCACAAAACAATCAACCAAAGTTAGAGTGAACAGTTGTGAGTGCACAAAATTACCGAGGTAGTGTACTGCGGTAGATACTGATTATCATGGCAGCATTTTTCACTACCACGCTAGAATAAAAATGCATTTCTTCCAAAATGTGGATTACCTTGATAGTGTTCAACATTATCATGGTAACTAGAGTAAAATACCACGATTTTAACACAATTTTCTACATAACCTTGACCATCTTTGGGACCTTTGATCATGAACTGAATGGGTTGATTTTGACCTAAAAATAACATAAAACTGGGATGTTAAGCCACACACACTAAATGTACTTGTTCACGTAGGTGAATTGCCACACGAAGATTAAAGGAAGTGTAACAACCCCTTTTCAGTATCAAAAAATCATTTAAAAATTATTTCCTTGAGTGTGAGTGGCGTAGCAAGCCTTTTTGAGTAGATATATTAGAAAATTAGTTGATTTATTTGAAAACTTGCGCCTCGTCTCTGATTACTTGTTCAAGCTGGTGGAACAACTTCCAGTTAGGGTGGCTAGACAATGTTTGCTTAAAGAACCATGCCTTCCTAGAGTAGGATAACCTATCTTCCATTCAATGTTTAACTTTACTTGGGACAATGCTTACTCGTTATCAACTTCAACTTGTGATCTCTGTCTCAGAATTGTTAAAACAATTTTTCCCTTATTCTAGGGTGTTACTATTATCTGAATTGTTTCTTTGTCCTACTAGTTTATTACTTTTAAAACTAGTTTTCACAGCATTATTAGTATCATTAGTATTAATAACAGATGCATAATATAGTAATGGTGTACCCAAAAGTACCCCAACGCAAGAACCACCACTGATTGTCCTTAGACCAATCAACCCCTCGAAGTGTATTGTTATCTTATTAAGAATGATCTTTTATTTGACATATTTATACTTATTAAATAATAATTCTTTAAAAGATAAATCTTTTATACCCTCATGCATATGAGTATGATATGTAACGTTCATTTAATTATATATTCACCACACTTAAATTCTAAAATGACATATTCTCATATATTATACTCATTTAGTAAATTTATGTGCATATCATTTTATGCGCGAATAACATCATGTATATGCTTTAAATCTATCATGGTCACATGTAAATGATCATAGTAAACAACATACATTCAAATCATATTCTTATTATTCACATAATTAATGCAAATATGAACATTTAATCATTCAATCTATAAAGGGTGCATTTTACTACCACCTAGGCCATTTTATGTATAGTATGCAAGCAAATACAGTTAAAAAGTGTGTGAGTTGGAAATCATCTCCACCTTGATTTACACGTCATATATGTTGTTTGATGCTAGTGGTGGTGTCAGTCCTCCGAGATTCTTATAAAAGCACTCGAGTCTTAATTGATACTAAATATAGCTCTCAAACTTGGCTTTAGGTTCAAAATAACCTTTAAAGTGTTCTCATGCACCAAATAACATATGAACTTTGACGTGGGTTATTTAAGGTCTAATTCACGAGTTACATCTACGATATACCAAACTTCAAGAGGCCATAACTTGAGTTTTAGGACTCCGTTTTATACAACTCTTGGGTCTATCTTGTAGTGCCCGCGATAAAGAACGTCATGACAATGACCATTTTCCTTAAGCCCATGTTTGAACAAAAATGCACATGAACCTGTTGGTTTGCGAATTTATCCTATTTTTGCACAACAATTTTTGGAAAGTCGGTTCAAGGGTTTCGGGTGTTCTATTGCGGATCATTCTTGAGTCTATTCTATAGTACACTTAACAAGATTCAACATAATAGTGATAGTTTTCTTGGATCATGCCTCCACCATTCTAGAAATGACATGAAAGTTATTGTTCTTAACTAACATTGGGTGAAAATTTTTGAAACGCTTATTTCAGCCACTCTTTGATGGTGAAGGATTTGAACCTTTTTGGACATTCTATAATCTTCAAAAACTTACTCAAAGTGGTGTGGTCTTTTAAGACATAACGTAATTGAAACTTTGCATGAAATAAAAGGAATAGAAAAAGAATTTTAAAGAGACTAATGAAAGAACTTATACCTCAACTTAAGCTACTCTTTCTTTCAAACTCTTCTCCTCTTTTTTTTCCTCAAGCACAGTTTAATGCTTCAATTTGGTGTAAGGAAAATGAGGAGAGAGACTTTTTATTTATAGTAGAGCTTTGATCATTAAGGTTAATGTTCAGCGTATGATGGAGGTTAGGTTTGAATAATATAAAGGCAAGGGGGGGCCATCCATGCTTGTATGTAAGTAATTGTAAATAATAATAATAGTGATTTGAAGCAGATTATTTATGTACTAAGGACATCTTTATTTAATTAAAAATGACACTATCCTCTTCAATTAAATAAAGATGATAGTGGTAGTGGTTAGAGAATATTATTCATAAACTTTGAAGTCATTTTTATTTAATTAAAATGACACTCTTAATTAAAGATGATAATAGTGGTGGTTGAAGAATATTATTTATATCATTTAAAGTAATCTTTAATTAATAATGGTGGTTGAAAACTACTATCATCATTAAAAATAAAGTTTAGTTAATTATTCTAATTAATTAAATTAACTAAAATAATTAAAATAATCAACTTTATTATTTATAATTCTATTAATCAACTTTACAATTCATTACACTTTTCAAATATGTTAATTAATAAAAATAATTAACTTTACTATTTATGACACTATAAAATAATTAATTATTTGATGATTTAATTTTTATTATCTATCATTTATTACTTAATATTAATATTTATTATTATTATTATTACTATTAATCCTGTTATTTTTCACCATTATTTATTTATTATTATTTTTATTTATCTTTAAGCTCTTTGACGTACTGAACATTTTGACATGAGGCTCATTGTCTAATTTGATTATTTTGCCTTTAAAATAATTTTTTGAAGTTTATAGTGTTCGTGTCAGACTGGTTCAGTGGTCCAATTCTTGATAACGATCAACCTTTATTGACTAAAGTTATTTGACACGTAATTATAATCATCTTGGGTAATTATTTACTTAGAAATTTTAAGATATTATATGAAGCATGTTGAACAAGGAAATAAGATATTGTGGAAAGGGCATATAAGGTACATATGATTTCTAATTTATATGCTTTTTAACTGGATTTGAATGCATTTTATACATAAAATGACCTGTGTAAAAATGTACGATACACAATTGATTATTATATAGTGAAATGCCAATGTCTGAGATGGAAGATGAGATATGATCGTGATGATATTATTAATGGGTGCTAGTTGCATAAAATGAAATACACATGAGACCATAATAGTTCTAGAACATATATGTGATTCATGATTACATGTTGCCATCAATGCATGAAATAAAATGCACATGAAATGTAAAGTATGTGTAATGCACTATGAGAAAATGACTACTTATATGAAGTGTATATGAAATTTATGTATAGATGGCAAATAATACATGCTTAAAATGAATCTATATAGCATGTCTATTAATGATTAAACATGGTGCATGAATAAGTTGAATGACTAACATAAAATAACAAGTAACGAGCACCCCTTCCTTTTCAGTACCCCTGGAGGGCAAGCCTGAAAATAACAACAATTTAAAGGAGCTGTTGGTCTACAAACAATTATCGGTGGTTCATGCGATAACGTCTCGTGTGGGAGGCAAGTATTTGATCACATGTATGAGATTCAATTATGCTTCACATATCTTCCTCGCCCACGAGACTTGTGAATGCATGGCCCAATGACATGTTCCTCTCAGATTTATTTGGCCAAAGGTAAAAGAATCACACCTAAGGTTGGCCTCCTTACCTTGACTAACTAAAAACAATTTGATAGTTGCACCACCTAATATATTGAGCTGATTATATGTATGATGTGCATGTTTATGCCCTTAAATTGACTGTAAATTAGAATGATTCACTAAGTTCGTAAAGTTTATTTTTTCCACAATTTTTCAAATGTAGGTATTAAATGATCGAACACGGTCCATGTCTTTAAGTCTACTTCTTTTGTTTACTGTTATATTATATTAAAAAATTAACCTTGATTTAGAAGTTTTGTACGCCCTAAAAAAAAGGGCAAGAAACTTGATGGCCGACCCTAAAAAGGATAACTTTTCAATAATTAATTAGGATGTATAGTTGTGGCCTTTTGACTATAAATGATGAATGATTTTGTTTACTTCTGGTGGAAAATAGAAATAAGTTTTAGGTTTGATAACATAATATACGTATCGATTAATTAGAAATAAACCAAAAAAGATGAGATAAAAAAACAGATGAGATGATATAAGACAAAAAAAAAAAAAAAAAGTAAAGACTTTTCCCTTCTTAGTTCTCGAGTTTTCAAATGAAGTTTAAAATTGAATTCTAATCATATTTTTTGCTGGAAAAAAAAATTATTTTAATATAATATCCAAAGATGTTTTTAAAGTTTCAAACAATATAAGAAAAATAGATTTACCAAAATTATTTAGAGATGGGAAGGGGTGTTACAATCGTACCACTACCATATCTTTGATTAAATCTTCCGGATAGGCCATGAATGGCAAATTAATGTTTGGGTGAAAACCCCATGTGTCGGTTAATTATAGAAGAGAAGTAACAAGGCCAAGCAGGAAAGCCATAGTAATCCGAAAGCATGGAATAACAGACTTACCCTGCCTTCAAGCATTTGGCTTCAAATTATTCAACGGAAAAGCATAAAGATTGTATCAACAACACTCAAACACAATCCTTACTTCCACCACAAGACATCCCGAACTTCCCATACAAATTTTCATGAATCACTCTCATGATCTTCTTCAGTTTATTAATCCTTGTCACGATATTACCAGCCGCCCATTTCCATGGCGTTTCCAACTGTCATTCTTCTTCTTGTAACCCTTCTTCCTGCAATTATTCAATCTGTCGCAACTTCTTCTACCACCATCTATGATCATGAACAAAGCCAAACCATTCAAACCATGATGGAAACCGTCTGCTCCGGCATTGACAACCCCGAAGCCTGTCTGTCCAATTTCAACTCTCGACACGAAAAACTGGTCACAGCTCAGAACACCCCGATTTCAATCATTAATGCTGCGCTGCAATCCGCCATTGATAGAGTGCAAAGAACCATGGAAATGATCACAGGTTTCACAAGTTTATCAATCAACCGACGCGAGCAGATTGCTATTCAAGACTGTGTTGAACTTCTCGATTACTCGGTGACAGAATTAGGATGGGCCGTTCAAGAAATGGAGAAAGTCGAAAATGGGTCAGCCATTAACCATGAAGGAAACCTCAAAGCTTGGCTCAGTGCAGCCTTGAGTAATCAAGACACTTGCCTTGAAGGATTCGAGGGCACACCGGGTCATATAAAGAAAACCATTGAAGGAAGCTTGCACCAAGTTACGCAGCTCATTAGCAACGTGCTAAATATGTACAGTTCTTCGTTGCACAGTTTGCCGGCGGCGAAACAGCGAGATGGAAATAAGGGAAATAATGGAAGCAGAGTTATAAACATAACGGATCCGTCGGATTTTCCAATTTGGGTGTCGGAGACAGGATTTGATCACGAAGAGGTTTTTGGTGCAATAGAGGTTGAAGGAATGCATTTTGATGCAGTGGTGGCCTTGGACGGGAGTGGGCATTTTCGGTCGATTGCGGAAGCTGTGAGCGAAGCTCCTGATTACAGTGAGCGGAGGTTTGTGATTTATGTGAAAAGAGGAGTTTATAAGGAGAATGTTGAATTGAAGAAGAAGAAGATGAATATCATGCTCGTTGGGGATGGTATGGGAGAGACCATCATCACTTCCAACCGAAATTTCATGCAAGGATATACCACTTTCAGAACCGCAACATTTGGTACGTAAATAAATATTCTTTAATTAGATTATCTTAATTTAGTAGTAAAAATTAATTGTTATAACTACATTTTATATTTGATTGCAAAATGCACAATTTATATTCTGAGATACATACTCATTTATTTAAATATTACAAATAATGCAATAACATTACTGTAATAATTATTTTAATACTTTTATTTAAGTAATAGAATGTTATTTGAGGATTATAATGATTCAACGGTATATTAATGAAAATATTAGTCTATTAGCATATATAAAGTTGATTTTATTTTTCGGTTTTCTATTCTTAGAGAATCTGAAGTAATCAGCTTGATGTGGCAATTTGGTTGGTTAGGAACTTTGCTTTCAAAATTGCATGCATATCAAATTATTATTATTATTGTTATTTTTTTTATAGAGTTTCCTATCTAAGAATTAATAGAGAGGCTTATGCACAAGTCCAGCAAATACGTCCTAAGACATGGATAAAAAAGATGCATTTATTATGATAATAGATGGCCTATATTTCATAATGTATTTTCATGAAAATCTTTCTTGTTTTAATCACTGCCAACAATTAATCCAAGGGGGTATGGTTGGAACACCTTGCACATATTATATGTTAATGAGAAATTTATTATTAAAAAGTGCATGAATTGAATAAGATAGTGATCAAAATATGAGGGTTTTTGACGAAGTTTGCATCCCAAATGTGTCTTGCTTGGGCACCAAATCCTCATGTATAATAATTAGATATATATTTTAACTTTTTATTCAATGTTGTAAATACAAACCATATCATAGGTTAATATATATATATAATTGAGGCAATTTTGCCCATGTATTAAAAGTTATATTGTTATTTATTTAATCATGAATGTTAATGTTGAACTGCTAAAACACTTGATGCCTTAAATTAAATGAAATTGTTATGATCTTGGGGTCATACCCTAATCAAATTCCATTAGGTCATGTTTGGTACATGAGATAGGAATAGGATAGAACAAAAAATTATCTTAATTCGGTGTTTTGAGCTACATAGAATAAGACAAAAAATTATCTGGCCCATTTACTTATACTATATTGGTGGGATAATTCAAACCTTCCATTTTGGTAGGATTGAATTATCCTACCAAAAAGAAAAATTATTTTTTGACTTTTATATTTTAAAATATTTTTATCTCATTCTATGTCATCTTATTCTATTCTATCAAAATAATTTTATCTCATCTTATCTCATCTTATTCTATTCTATCAAAATAATTTTATCTCAAAAAGGCTCTTAATGATTATCGAATTAAGCTAGATACAAAAATTTATTGTTTAAAGAAAAACTTAGTATACATGATTTCCGCGTACCGAAATCTAAGTACTTGACCTTGTATTGAGCAATGGTGCATGATCACTTTGGTTTCTTTCGTCGCAGCTGTTTCGGGGAAGGGCTTCATTGCGAGGGACATAACATTCCGCAACACAGCAGGGCCTTGGAACCATCAAGCAGTGGCACTCAGAGTCGATTCTGATCGCTCTGCCTTCTTTCGCTGCAGCATCGAGGGTTACCAAGATACTTTATACGCTCATTCGCTTCGGCAATTCTACCGTGAATGCAACGTATACGGAACCATAGACTATATCTTTGGCAATGGAGCTGCGGTGCTCCAAAACTGTAAGATATTCACCAGGAAGCCGTTATGGTTCCAAAAGGTGACTATCACCGCACAAGGCAGGAAATTCCAGAACCAGAACACTGGGTTTTCTATACAAAACAGCTATGTATACGCCACTCAACCAACGTGGTTAGGAAGGCCGTGGAAGCAATATTCTAGAACTGTTTATATGCAGACATTCATGAGTGGTCAGGTTCAGCCTAGTGGGTGGCTCGAATGGTTCGAAGATTTTGCTTTGAGCACCTTGTATTATGGAGAATATATGAATTATGGGCCTGGAGCATCTTTGGCGGGTCGGGTCAAATGGCCGGGTTATCATGTGCTTCGTGATGCTGCGACCGCCAGTTTCTTCACCGTTGGCCGGTTTATTGACGGCAAGTCCTGGTTGCCGGCCACCGGCGTTACGTTTCAAGTTGGCTTGACCACTTAGATCCTGCCTCAGGTTATATGTCAAAATTTAAATTCTTTTCCTGTTATTTAACTAGATTGTAGTTCCATTACCTTTTAAAAATTATTAATAAAAATTAACTGATTAATGCCTTCAATTAATTTAACATTTCTTGTAGTTCCAGCTTTTTTTGTCTTACAGGGTGTTCATCACTCACTAATCAACCCGACAAAGCCCAAATAATCCAATCAATTCATACTTTTTTTATTTGTATCTATATGTTAATTGAGGTAGACTGAATCAAAAATTTTATACGAGATGGATCAAAATTTGACTTATAATATCTGAAGTACTGATAAAGATTAATACACACTTGTTTCTGATTTATTAACATCCTTGATTTAGAAACTCATTATGATTGATTTAGTTAAAATTTCATGATGTAAATGATATGAAAAAAATATTGTAATAACTTTTACTATACTTGAATTTGATGTAAAAATAATTTTATAAAATGGTAAAAACATTTAGATAGGTTATAAAATTTATATATATGTACTAATCACTTTAGTTATGAAGGGGAGTGTCGGTGGTTTTTTAGGATTTATGGTCTCGCTACGTATTCTAAAGGGATAGTTTTTAGGTTGAGTTTGTTAGTCTTAGTGATAGTTGTGGTGATTATTGGTGCCTTCGGGGATTTCAGTTAATGTTCAAAGCAATTTTGAGAAAGTGACAGATCCTAGGGTTACAATTAACATGCAAATGTATGAGAGCTCGATTAATAAGCTCCAAATAGCAGATCCTAATTTGTTAAACGCTCAGGTTAATTACATGGTCCACTTTTAGAGATAAGCCTACTTATTGCCTTCGTGATCGATTTTTTCTTTGTTGGATTGAGTATTATTTTCTTTTGCGAGACATGAAGCAATTCCAAGAGTTGTGTTTGTTTATTATCCTATTTCTTTTGATATGATTAAGCTCAATTAGACCCTACCTCTTTTCGATATAAAGATATTGAAAACATAGTGAATACAAAAACATTAAACAAGAAAAATATTCAAAAAGAAAATGAAGAACTTGAACTTGTACTAGAACTTAAACATTTTGCTTGATGTTGAAATCTGTTAATTCATGCTCGAAAATGCTGGATCATAGTGACTTCTTTATGCTCTTGGATAATCAGTGGCATTATTTTGAGGCCGTGTGGGCATGAAATCCGCTAATTGATGCAAACACTTATCAAAATTAAAATCCAATTAAAAAAAAATGGAATACAAAGGCTTTTTGAGTGATTTTAAAAAAGGAAAAAAAAAAAAAAAGATCTCATTAGCTACATACCTAGATTTCTTGGTGGGCCGTGATGAGTTTGGCTGAAGAGAATTTTGAATTGTTGCAATCGTGCTAAGATTGAATTGGCTGTATTTACTTAAAGGTGGATATTATGTACTCCAGAAGACCAATGAGGGTTAAGGATGCAAAACAAGTTCTTCTTAGTGTTCTTTGCTTTACAAAGTCAAGGAACTACATGCATAAGGTTTAATGTATGATGAGGCCTTGCCAGAGGATGGCAGAATATCATTGAAAACTTTATTAACTATTTCTCTAAAATCTATTCACTGTCCAAGGACCATGTTTGAGAATTAGATGGAATCGACTGGTGTCCCATAAAGGTGAGTAATTAGTAATGTGGCTGGTGCATTCCTTTGATGTAAGGGTGGCAATTCGTGTTGGCGAGTTATAAACAGGTCAATCCGTTTATTAATCGTGTCATGATATGTCAACCCGAATACGACCTGTTTATTAATCGGGTCATAACATATAAACTCGAACACGATAAATAAACGGGTGACCTGTTTATGACCCGTTTAATAAATTCTATAATAACTTAACCAAAAAGATGGTTTCGCCAAGACATTTGGGTTATTATCTTAAACTTTAACCAAATGAGCTAACAACTTATGTTGTCAAAAGAGCTACTTTTTTAATATTTATATATACATTGTACTTATTTTTTTAA
>JAJIYU010011245.1:0-15459 GCA_030144865.1 Tinospora cordifolia
GGAAGCACACTGTTATTAATTTACATTGATCTACTGGGGTGATGTCTTCAATAGTTACCTGAAAAAAAAATGATTGGGTGAGCTCAAGAGCCTAGTGGATCATACACAGTACATCCATAGCATTATTTAAACCAAACACTGAACATGCAAACACTTATCATCCATTAGGCGTATTAAATATTTATTTATCAACAGTTATCAATTAGACTGAAAGGGGTTAACTTCTGTGTTCCAGATCTGGGGAGAGATCAATTCTGAAACTCAAACCCTTCTCTGGGATCATTTCTGAAACCCAGTTCATTCAGGTGTCAATCCTGACAACCAGTTCCAATTCTGCATAGAACATACACCAAGGACATTCGTCCCCACGCCGATACGTGGTTGAAATCTTTATTTAATCTTCTTTTTGTGAACAGAGCATAATAAAATAAATATTTTATCAATAATTAAACATTCCATCAGCATGACATCATAAATCAATATTTTCTTAAATGAAAACAATGACTGTCGATTTCTGATGTAGAAGATCGTACAAGACGTAGCTATAGAGCATACTCTCTTGGTAATAAATTAATTAAAAATAAAGGAAAATCTTTCGCAAATCATATAGTTAATAACCTTGCATATTTATAGGCATTCAAACAATGCAAACACCACATATTCAGCATTAAAATTTAAATAATACTAGAGAGTAGAGTAATCACTTCCACCTCAGTAGTATTTCTCTAAATCCTTGTAGTATTATCTCAACTTGTTTCGAGTCTTTGACCAACAGTCTTCAGGATCTACGTTTTAAAAATGTGATTTAATCGATGCCCATGAACAGTGCTAAATAGTAACAGTGAACAGTACCGTATATATGAACAGTAAACTATGTATGCATACTAAAATGAACAACGACATCTCCAATCTTAAATAGAGACTAGATCAGAGTGTTTATACCTGCTTTGATCAGAAAAAACCCTCCAATTGATTCAAAAGAGGTACCCAACAGTAGATCTTTACTACTGCTATGCAGAAACTGAGGTTTTCCCCTTCCTACTACTATATTTGCTGTCTAAAACAGCTGAAGAACAAGAGAAGAGAAGAGAGTAAGCAAAGAAATTCTTTCTTTCTTGCTGGAATGAATTTTCAGAATGAGGGAGAGGTTTATATAGATTTTTCTGGCAGAAAAAGACGAAACTGCACAGTTGTTAATAATTTGTTACTGTAGCTACATTGCCTGTTACTGTAGCTACAGTAACCACCGAACCATAATTTGTCTGCCGACAAAATAGTGACCGTAATTTTAAACAGTAACCTTATATTTGAACAGTACCATATATTTGAACAATAAATTTTTAATTTTTAATTTTTAATTTTTTAACTCAAATTTCGAGTATTACAACACTAAAATTGTAGGTATTACAACTGCCAACGAACTAAAATCATCTTGAAGGAAAAGGATATCCTGTGTATTTCAAAAACCACGTTCCTACAATCTTTGGCAATCTTAAACTTGAAGGAAACTTGTAGATATTTTATTAAACACATATGGCAGTTGTAGTTATTCATAACTCAGAAAATGGCACAACAACAAATTCAATAATTTTTCTAAGGAAACAATTTTAAACCATTCCGTAATGATTGAATATCTTTTTCAAAACGTTCTTTGAATAAAACTGGAAACTTGAATAAAAATTGGGAAAAGGAAAATATCAGATCAATGCACAACATATTTGATTTCCAAACAAAACAAGAGTTCTATTTTCCATATCTGATAGTTTCTATATCGAAGAATGAATTCAAAAGATTTGAGCACCAAACATGCCAACTGTGAACCATGATTCCTATATCTGCGTGATTCCTAACAATCTCCCCCGTTCGCATTGTTTGGTGCAAAACATTCATACAAACAAGATATTAGTTATTTGCAGAAAAGAAAATGCTAGGTCAGAGACAAGATACACAATCCTGACAAATATCATTAAAATTGTAAATAGAAAACAGTAACGTCAAACCTGAAAAGCTATATCAAACAAACTAAGGACAACATCAAACAACCTATCAAATTGAAAACAAACTTGCATTACAAAAAAAAAGCTAAGCTATGTTGAAACTAATTCTTTCTAAACTAACAGACACCAAAAACATCTCCCCCTTTTTGTCCAAACATTGTCAAAGTTGAGCATCATCCGCAAATTGATGTAACATGGATTGGATGTGGTGTTGTTCGGCTGAAATGAAGGCAAGTCGAGCTTTGGGGTATCCAATGTAGCTCTACTGATCAGAAAGGTTGCAAGAGCATCAGAGGAGGTGGTGAATTAAGATGTAATTGCCAATCCCCCCAAGTATTAGTCCGATGAGTTCCATCGAGCAGTTTTCGAATGAGACAAATCTCTCCCTAAATAAGTGTTTGGTCGGTCTGAGGGATGGGCAATTTGTACTTCTGTACCAAGTACGCAATAATGGTACAGGGAAGCAATAGCTTGTTGTAGCTGGAGGAGGATTCGACGATCTTGACGATGAAGTCAAACACGATTTGCCCCAAATTGACAGGATAACTGATGCCCATGGCATAGAGCAGAAGTACACAATCATGGTAGACAGTGGAATTATGAGTGCAAGGAAGCCAGACAGCAGTAAATATGCGAAAAAGAAGATAGTGCTTAACAGTGAGACAGATAACTTTTAGGCCCTCGGAACCATGCCAAACACGCTTAGAGTCTCCAATGAGAACTCTGGCCACATCATCCATGTCCACATCAATATCAAGAGGATGGAGGGGATCACATGTTATCTCTCAAAAACATAAGAATTGGTTGAGATTGGATGGAGAGAAAGACACAACACACCTGCGAACATAATTGACATGGTACCATGGGGAAGAAGGAAGAGCAATTTCAGTGGAGAGGTTAGCATAGAATTCACAAACTAGAGTGAGGGCAAAACAAGAATGGCAAGTGACAGATTGCATCAATTGTTGAGAATCTAGTAGAGAGGCAATTCTAGATTTCACAAAATCCTGTCAATGAATTCCCCATTCGACAAGAAAAGATTTGTGTTTGAGTTGGGACCACAAGGATTTTTCGTTAGCATCAAAGAACAGTGGGGAGTGAGCATCAGATGCGTGGATAGTGGTACCATGGTCGGTCCTTTGGACTGAAGAGTGCACAGATGGGCGTGGAATAGGGGATGGCATAGGGGTTGGAGCAGAACAGCTAGGTGTAGGAGGAGAATGATAAGGGTTGGGAATAGGGGATGGTACAATGATTCGAAGAGAGGATCCTGAAGCAGGGGATGGAACAGGAATGATTTTTTATAACGGTGTTTTAGGGTCGTGAACCGTGATGAGGAGGGACAGCTGGTGAGACGAAGGGAGCCGTGGTGGACGAAGGAGGCAACACAAGAGATGGTGGCAAAGATGCGAAAGGAGTAGCTTGTTTGGTTGAGGGTGTAGACACAGGGGAAGTGGTACAAACAGGGGATGACTCAAAGGGATGAGAAGCAGATGAGCATTTACCTTTGCGAATACGGCGAGCAACTGATAGATCTTTTGGGGTGAGGGGGCTGAGCCATCTGAGCTCAAACGTTAGCTAGAGGATAATTGTCATTAAATGAATCTAAGTTGATGATCAGCGGCGGTGGACGAGCCAACTTCCCAGCCAAAGTTTTGAACCTTGTCGGTTTCGGTCCAAATTCATCGGAGAACCAAACAGGAGGAGCAAAGTGACAACTGGACGAGGATTGTGCGAAAACCATTATGGAAACAAGAAGAAGAAGAAACATTTTTGCAACAAATGATCGGTGAATGAGCTGTGATGACGATATGGAGAACTGGACGTACTTTTAAATGCGAGGACAAGGGAAGAACCCTAGGTTTTTGCATTAATGGAGGAGACATTGAAGGGTTGCAATGGAAGATGAAGCGGTGAAGAATTTACTAAGATTAGTTGAGTCGTGCTACCTAGAAAATAAGATGAACAATGTTTGAAGCAAACAACATTGAGGGGTTTGGTGAAGATGTCAGCTAATAGATTTTTAGTTATCACATGCTTTCAGATAACTATTTCATTTTCAACCAATTCTCTAACAAAGTGGTGTGTGATATCTATGTGTTTGGTTTTGGAATGTTGAATAGGGTTTTTTGAGATATCAATGGCACTTTTATTATCGCAATACTGAATCATTCTATCGTGAGTAGAACCATAATCTGCAAGCATTTGCTTCATCCAAACAATTTGAAACCATTCTTTAATGATTGAATATCTTTTCCAAAACATTCTTTGAATAAAACTGGAAACTTGAATAAAAACTAGGAAAAGGAAAATATCAGATCAATGCACAGCAGATTTGATTTTCAAACAAAACAAGAGTTTTGTTTTCCATATTTGACAGTTATTATACCGAAGAATGAATTCAAAATATTTGAACACCAAACATGCCAACTGTGAACCATGATTCCTATGCCTGCGTGATTCCTAACAAATTATTTCACTACCAGGAGTAAACGTTTCATTTTTATACCAAATAAGATTTACCTAAGTCCATAGTAGAGATTACATGAGTACCATACTCACTAGTAGACAATTTAGACGATTTTAACCATTCAAAGGTAAAATGGGAATTTTTCACCCAAGGGCAAAATGGTCTTTATAAACTAACTATAAAATATGAAAATTGATACCCTACTCTCATATGTATTATCTTAGTTTAGATAATGAATAAGTTTAATTATGTTGAAATGAACTACTAGGTTCATGCTAGTATGTTCTTCTATATGTATGAATGATTTCATGATTCTTAGAAGCTTGCAAAGATGTTCATGTAATGCCATGTTAATTTTTGTTATAGTTCTCTATTGTGTCTATTTGATAATATCATTACCATATGGTTAGTGGTTGTTTTGCCCTCGTACTACTATCATGATAGTTCAATCTATGCTTACAATTGGGTTGATGGAAATCACTTATAATGACTCACTAATTAGAAAACAATTAAGATATTAACTACAAACCGATGTGACATATCTATACTTGATCATCATAGGTATTTTTCCTAGAGTTAGGCTCAACACAATGTGTCCTTCCTTGACAACCATGGATATGTTCCCCACCGTGTTGGGCTAAGTTTAGGATGACGGACTAGTATTATATCATTCCCATGTATTATTCACTATGTAGAGGATAGTCCTTTCGGTCTTAATGTTAACCTTAAACAAGAAAATGTTTGAAATACTTAATATTTGAAAGTTCTTGCACATTGCTATCTTGACCGAGATAATACTTATGATGTGTCTAGGACAATCCATTGCACTCCTTTGAGCTCACTCCTTTCATTTCCTTTTTTAGGTACCTTTAATTAGAGTAGATTTAGAAGCCCTTACGGATGGTAATATTGTGAGTAGCCTCTTTGATGAGGTCATTAGAGAATTTTGTTTCGGTTTGGCCAATTGGCTTTAGGATGTTTAGTTTGTCTTTCATTTACAAGAACTCAAGTTGATAGAATGGCCAAATGGGCCATATTTATTTTATTTCGGTATTTGGAATATTTATTTCATCTCTTTTGATCTATCTTGATCATTGATACTTGATGCACCCCATGCACATTTGTAGTAATATGTTGATATAACATCATGTCCTTTGATTGATCATATTTGTATAACTTAATTTATTGTGCTATGTTTCACATATTGTAACCTAAGGGCATGATGGTAATTTGGTCTAAGTGTATTAGGTGATCGGACGTCAAGGTGTTACATGCATTTAGAATCAAGTATTTCCTCTTTCTAATGTTGTCACTGTTTAATGGATGCCATATGACTGTACTTCAATTGTGTTACATGACATATAGAATAGAGTTTGTCTTGTCTGCATAAAAGGGATTCCAATCAATGTAGGACAAATCATGTTCAATGACATTGTTAAGATTATGGATTCTTAATGATTCATCTTTAAACAAACTACTACTTCCTTTCATCATCGCAGTTATACTCACAAAGAATTGTCTGAGTATTCACCAGTTTTGAGGATAGTGCTACCATATAAAGGGGTGGTTCAAACCTCAAGGAAATAATTTAATGGTGCACACAAGGTAGATATTGAGGGGTGGTGGAATGTCTATATGTAGAGATCATGGGCACACAATCACTGCTTAGGATTACACCTTCCATTGTTCCATTAGTACCCTCATCACAACAACAAGATTATGTGACCTACCTGAGGGCTCACTTTGTTCGGATCATTGCTAAAGACCAACAAATTCAAGCTATCCTTGTTCAATTTGAAGAGCGCTCACATGATAATGAGGAGGGTTGACGTTGTTAGATGCTAAAAGTGGAGACTAATGTGAATAGTTTTAATAGTTTCTTGTTTTCATTTGTGTCAATTTCTTAACAACAACTAGTGTTTATTCTCTTTTGTCAATGATTATTTTCTTGTTGTCCATGAATGATGTGCGTTTCATTTTCCTTTACTGTCGATGAATACTCTATAAATTAAACTAGCTATGTGGTTATCAAAAACAAGGACTTCTTTCAAATACTTTGTACGAAACAACTCTAAAGGGAGAGATTGTTATCACCAAGATGAATATATGTGTGAAGTTTATGATGATGTGTCAATCATTTTGGCGTATTTGGTGCCTGTTTGGCACTCGTCTTTGTCATGAAGATCATTCCCTTGGTGTGAGATTAGGCATTTCCATTAGAAGATTCTAAAACCATTTGAAATAGAAACAATCAAACACACTATTTCATTTATTATAGCAAGTGAGTGTTTGAATTTTTACCATATATTGTAAACATATTTTTGCTAAACATAAATGTCTTTTACATGGAATTACTGAAAATAGAAATATGTGCATAAAGAATAAGTGAGTTTAATTAGGACATTGTAATTATCTTTCTCTAAGACTTCTCTTTGAGAAACTTGATTAAAAGGAAACTATGTTAAATTAACTTTCTTAAATAAGCTTGTTGGCTACGCATAATCATATTATTGAATTAACTTGACAAGCTTTCTAAATATTGAACATCCCATCATTATAGGTGAAAAAATTTAATCTTCTTTTTATAATTATTCAATAATAGCCATATTATTGAACTAACTTAACAAGCCTTTTTAAATTTTGAATATCCTACTATTATAGGTGTAAAGCATAATCTTCTTTTTATGAATATCTTGCTTATCATCGTAAAAGGAAGAAGAACTTTCTAGAAGATCACAAAGTGAATTTAATAAGCAAAAGGATTTGACTTGCCAAATTTGCAATGATCAAGATTCAATGTTCCATAACTGTTGTAATAAAACACACAAAATTTGTAACACCTCGTAACTTCGTGATCATGCCACGTTACAAGTAGATATAAAATGAAATAAAATAATAAATTGATAATCGATATTAATTGAATTCACTAAGAAAAAATATATATTAATACATATAATTTTATGGCAATGAAATGAGTAGATTACAAAATAAAATGATATTATTGATACATAAACTTATAATCAGGGTTACATATTAAAATGATCAGTATATATATCAAAGAGATTAATATATATAATCTTATAAATTCATAATAAGGTTAAACGAACAATAAATGTAAACTTATAAACTTATGATAAGGGTAAGGTTTTATATAAATCAGAATGATTAGTTAAAAAAAATTTGAAAATCCAAACAAATGGATTTCGGCCAAACGAAGTGTGAGCAAGCTAGGAGAGAACAGATTGAAATCCAAATTTCTCTAGTTGCTCGATTTAGTCAGTGAGAAGATTTGCCTAGAATGTTCAAGGAAGGCGTTTTGGCGGTGAAGGAAGGAGATTCTGGAATGCAGTCGGCTCTCTATAAAAGGAAACGAAGAAGCTAGAAGGAAGAAGAGGAGTCCTACTGCTACCGTGCTTTGTGAAGCGTGAAGACGAAGAGCAGCAGTTGCTGCTACTGCTTGGGACGGAAATAGAGAAGATGAAGCTGGTGCTCTGGTTTGGGGACCGACAACAAGACTACCAATGAAGGAGAAGTTGTAGGCTGCTGCTGCTCTAAGTTGTTGTTGCACGAATAGAAGAAGAAGACCAGCCCTGCTGGTTTTGCAGCTGCTGTAGCGATGAAGAACCAAGAAGGAACAGAAAATAGAGGGACGAGAAAGAAGAGCGATGAAATGGGTTGATGTTGTTGCTCCAAGCTGTTGTTGCAGAATCGTGAAGTGTTGTTAGCCGAAATTCATAAACAGAGGAGGAGAAGGAAGGAATGAAGGTGTTGGTGGTGTTGTTGTATGTGACGAACAAAGGGAAGAAAGGAAAACAAAGCAACGGTGCTCTGTTGTTGTTGCTGCTACTGTTACTGTTGTGTTGAAAAAGAAGTTGAAACCGAAGGAAGTGAGAAGGAGAGGATGAGCGCTGCCCTGTTGTTGTCCATGAGGCAGAGGAAAGGAAACTTTGGTGTTGGTGCGTTTTGCTTGATGAAGCCAATAAGCTGGAATAAGGGGTTGATGGAGTAATCTTCAGCTGTTGGTGTGTTTTGATTGAGGAAGAGCTAGTTGTGAAGAGGAGATGAAGGATGAGCAGCAACTGTGCTGCTACAATGGGGACTAACAAGCAGCGTGTGTTGAGTGGCGGACCAAGATGAGTGCTGCCATGGTCCGTGAGTTGCAGTTGCTAGTTTGTGAAACATAAAGCAAAAGGAGAATCAAGGAAGCAAGAAGCTGAATGTGAGCATTTGGATTTTTGAATTTAGGCGAACTGGAATTGGAACATGAGAACACAAGCTGGAAACCAGAAATTCAAACTCAAAAATTCTGCGTTGAGGCTTTCAAAAACAGAGCATGGATGAATGTCCGAATGCAAAAATTTAAATTGTTGTTTTGGGGAGTTCGTTTTAGAGAACAAGGATAGGAGGAATCAAGTGAGAGGTGATTTTCAGTTGGGCATGTTCAACTGCTGGGTTGGTCGACCGAGAAACAGAGATGGTGAAGGGAACAATTTCTGGTTTGGATTTCTCATTTTCTGGTTCAGGAGCTAGCTGGAACACGGTTGCATTGATTGGAGTCTCAGATTTGGCCAACATAATTGAAGAAACACCATCAAGTGTTGATCTAGTTCGGCCAAATTGTGAAGATAGAGGAGATTTTATAATTTTGAGTATCAAGCATTTCGAAGGAAAGCAAGGTCGCCTTGAAGAATGGCAAAATCAGGTATGCGTGACTTCCTTGCTCATATGTATTATGACTTCCTTGCTCATAGTTCTAGGTTACTAGAATCTCATTGAGGAATTGATTGGAATTATTTTGTGTATTGCATGATGTGTGACGAGTGACGAATTATTTAGGCTCATGCATAGTTAATTCATGACAGGATTTGATATAAAAGATTGCATTTAGATTCACTCAATTATGGCATGCATGACTAAGAAAATATGCATTTAGATCCTATTGTTTATTCATGCACCTTATCATGTTAACTTGCAAGCATAGTTTGAATTATATCTTCTAATATGTAGTATGATGTTTTATGTGATTGAGATTGGTTGTAAAACAAAAATAAGACGATGGTTTATTAAGAATTTACGTACAGGTGCGATTGTCAAGCCGTAAGGCAGATCGTAGGTATTCCCACCTGGAGCTGCCTGTGACAACTCGAAGTCTTTGAGAGACAGTACGAGTCTAGATAAGTACTCTCTCTTAGGCTGTGATACTGAGATATGACTGATTTTAGATGGTACCAGTACTTGAGGCCTCTATGATTACGATTAGATTGGATCACAGGAAATATCAAGAGGGCTCTCAATCCTCTTCCGGTCTTAGACTTCGACCAAAAAATAAATGAATGTTTGAAAGTGCTTGTAATGTTTTGGATTGGGTTTGTATAATGCATGTAATGTGTAAGATCGATTCACTGGGCTTTCGAGCTCACTTTTACTTTATTTTTCAGGTACATTTGGACGTAGAGTATGATAACTTACGTCAGAAGACTCACACTTTAATTGGATGCCTCATTGGGGAGGTCGTCCAAGATAGGAGACTTGGAGGTCATGTTTTATATATTTTACTGGATTATTTTTAATGTATTTACACGACTTCTCTTGTTTTATATTTAAACGACTTCTCTTGTTTAACAATTTTGGTTTTAATAATAATTTTTAAAGTTATTTCACTACATTGTTCATGATTTATCTTGAGAAATCCGGTGAATGTATTGAGGAAATTATCTTGATCTTCTGTTTTGTATAGAATATCTATCTAGTCGTCGACTTGAGAAGAAAAGTTTATGAACTTAATTTTAAAAGAAAAAAGATTTCAACAGAAAGAAAATTTTAGTAGCATTCTAATTTTTAATAGGCGACGATCCACATGTGAGACAACACGTAAACGGAGGTCCGCTTGAAAATTGGGGTGTTACAACATTGTGATGCAATAGATTTTAATGCCTATTGAAAGAATTGCCTCCCATTGCCTATAAAAGCACTGAATTGCCTGTAGAGAATTGTTTATTGTGTCAATATTTGGAGAGTTCCTATATGCTTTCTTGTTCATGAGCTTTATTGAAAAGAGTTGCAAGAAAACTTATAAAGGCAAGTTCTATGTGAGTAGACTTGAGGCATTGTAAGATCAATGTGATATGACTTGAAGAGTACTAATGATTGATCAAAACTCAAAGAAATGTACATGTTGAGTTGAGATAAGTTTGCTTCATCAAAGGTTTATAGAAACTTGTTGCAAAGTGTGATATTAGTTTAAAAGTCACTGTGTTAGTCCTATCATAAATGTATTTGGTTTGAGATTAGTGGAGCTTTTTCAACTTGGGGGTGGCCCACATATAGTTAGGCTTTGTCGATTTGTGTTAACCATCTCGTTCCTCATTTACTTTATTTTACTTTACTTTGCATTAGTTGATGACTAGATTCTTGTTGCTACTTATATGACTAACAAACCTATTGTAACACTCCGATCCTTAATCGGACGTCCCGATTTTTTTCTATGGGTTGTCACCTGTTGAAAATCGGAATGCTACTAAAAGTTTTTCCTTCTGTTAAGAATCTTTTTCTTTCAAATTCAAGTTCCATGTTAACTATTCTCAAAGAAATGTATTTGAAAACAAAATTTTATAGAAGATAGCAGTTTAATTTAACTTTTACTGTGTTCACTGGATTTTCACAATTAATAAAAACAAATTTAAAATTAGAAGTCATAAATCATAAATTACAAATTACACAGCAAAGTCACTTCAAAAACTTTTATTAAAACAATAATTGTTAAACATATAATATCGTTCAAAGATCAAATCAACTGAAATTCAAAATCAAAATAAATACTTGTAAAACAGTGAAATTAAATTCAAATGAAATTCACATGAAGTTCAATTACAATCAAATACTTAAAATACAACCCCTAAGTCTCCTATCCCAGATGACCTCCCCCATGAGGTGTCCCATCAGAAGTGCGAGTCTTTTGACGTAGGTTATAGCACTCTATGTCTATGTGTACATGAAAAATAGAATGGGAGTGAGCTCAAAAGCCCAATGGATCATTCTTACACATTACACGCATTATACAGACTCAATCCAAAACATTACAAACACTTTCAAATATTAGGCGTTTCAAACATTCATTTAGTTTTGGTCGAAATCTAAGACCGGAAGAGGGTTGAGATACCTCTCGGTATTCCCCGTGATCTCGTCTAATCATAGAGGGTCTCGAATACTATCTAAAATTAGCCAAGTCATCAGTATCACAACTTAAGAGAGAGTATTTACCATGGCATCATACCATATCCCACATACTTCGAGCTGTCGCAGGCAGCTCAAGGGTGGGAATACCTATGATCCGCCTTGTGGCTCATCGATCTCAAATGGTGGCATATAGGAGATACCACCTCGATTCGCTTCAGGCTCGTCAATCGTACCGATACGTGGATTCTTAATGAACCTTCCTCTTATTTTAGTTTCACATATAAATTCCATAACATCAAAACATTTCACAATTCAGTAGATAATAAATCAAATTATGCATGTAAGTTAAATAATAAGGCGCATGAGTAAATAATGAAATCTAAATGCATGTTTTCCTATTCATGTATGTCATAAATAAATAAATCTAAATGTGTGGATCTTTATTCAAGTAGGTCATGAAATGATGCTACATAAATTGAAATAAATCATCACACTATCATCCAAGCACACCAACCAATCTCAATTAATTTCATAATAAAATTCTAATAACCTAGAATTATTCAAACAAATACTTTGAATCTTAAATCCATATAATACATATAAGCAAGGAAATCACATCCACCTGATTTCATCGATCATTAGGGCTCCTTGCTTTCCTTCGAGTAATCCAATACTATAAAATTGTCAAATCCGAAATTTAACAATTAATAAAATTTTCTAAGTTTCTAGTTCATATTTAATCTAGTCAAAGATATTTTTAAGCCTAAATAGTTTCTAAATTAATTATAAAGTTTAAATATCAACTTCAACTAATTTCAAGTTATTCCTAAATTATGGAGTTTCATATACTTAAAATAAAATTATTTCTAGATTCTTCTACGCTTCTACGATATATTTATTCCTAAATAAGTTTATTAAGATTTGAATGATTTATTAAAAACATTAAAATTTAAATTTAGTTCTAAAAAATAAATAACTTACGTTCAATAAATCTTATTTTAATTAAAATAAGATTTTTATATCTAACATTTGAACTAAGTCTCGAGTTTCTCTTTTTACACTTAAAAATCCCCACTGATTTAAATAATTTATTCATATCGTACATAATTTGTTACGAACAAAATAAGACTTCTTAATATTACAGTTTTAGTTTCAGGGGCCTAAAGTTTCATCTTCTCTCATGAAAATTTTAAACTTCTAAATATTTGGTTTTCATGTTTTTAACTAAATTGAATTATTAAATCTTAAACTTCTTATATCAAATAAAATTATTAATATGTTAAAAAACTATTTTTTTCAATCCTAATTTAAAAGATTAATTTAATTTTATTAAATCAATTAATTATCATGTTCAATAATTAATAAATAATCTAATATTAACTTCATTTAATTTGAATTATTAAATAAATATTCTAAACTAATTTTCGTAATCAATTTAATAAATTTTTATTCGAATAAGAAGATATTAATATTTTCTATTTGCATCTAGCTTCTAAAATTTCTAGTTTCATTTTGTTTTTGCATCCAAAATCAACTAAAAATACTTTTAATACTAAAAATTAAAAATTAAAAATCTAAATTATACCTCACGTTGTCTTCTTTGCACAATGCGACAATAGTGCACCATCAATAGTCCAATTTGATGTCCAAATCACCGTCCAGCAATCATCAAATACACTCAAATTGATTTCCAACAACATCAAAATCAATCGCATTTCGCAGCTCAAGATGATGTTTAAATTGCCGTCCAGCCACCTCAATGTCTTCAACAATTCACAATCCAGAATTTTTACCCAACAACCAGAACCCTAAAAATGAATCGAAAAATCCATAGCTTGCCTCTTCTTTTTCCAATCACGTTTGTCATCTTCTTTTCCCAATCACGATCAGCAAATCAAAAGTCCCCAAATTATTTAACACTAAAAAGCCCTAAGTTCCAAATCATGAAACACCCATCTTAGATTTACATCAGAATTTTAAACCAAAATTTCGGGCATCATCTCCCCTGTTTTTCACAATCGGAACCAAGAAAATAAACCAAAAAAAATCTGTTGCTTTCTTCTTCATTTGAATGCAACAACCACAACCAACAGCAACATACAAAAATCAACATCAAACATAACCCAAATCCTCAATCATCAAGGCTTGCAGCTTATCTCCTTTATCCAAAAATGCACCACCAGCTGCGAAACCAGAATTTTTGGTTTTCATTGTCTTCATTCATCACATTCACAGCTCCAAAATCACACACATACACACATATCACGATTTGAAGCTGCAACACACACAACAGATCACGACAGCCCCAAATCACACCACTTCCTTTGTTTGTTGTATTCTATCTCCTTCGTTCCAGCAACTCGAGTCAGAAATCACAACACCCCATCACCCACAAGCATAGCCCTAAATCTGAAACACACCGATCAAAACAAGCAATCACAAATTACACCACACCCACCAGCTGCAATTGCAAACGAAATCAACCCTCAGATCTCATTCTTCAACCTGTTTGCCCCATTAAAACTAGATTTTTTTTTTGTGGTTTTATTGACCTCCCAATTTTTTGTTGGCGCGGAAACCCTTAGAATGATCTAAATTGATCAATCTAAGTAATCGAATAATTGTGAATGCAACAAGTAAAAGAAATATAGAATCATACAAGAGACACCAAGATTTACTTGGTTCGGCTATGCCTACATCCACGGGTGATAGAAAACAAGATCCACTATGAAAATTGAAGGAATACAAGCACAAACCCTAGTCTCCCTTAGGGTTCTCTCAGTCTCTCAATAATTAGGATTAATTCAGAAACCCTAATTAAGGAGGCATTTATACATGTCTAATAATGGGCTCTACAAATAATCCACATAAAGTGTGGGCTTAATAATTGGGCCCACAGGATTGTGAGTCATTATATAATAAATCTCCACCTTGGCGAGCAATCCATGCAAGCCACCTTGGATCTGCAACCACAAATTAGCAACAAGCTCCAACGACCTTCATAAAACACCTCTAAAATTCTATCACCAGATGAGCACCCGAAGGTGCTTACTCCTATCGAAGATGCAATAAGTTCAAGCAATGCTTGAACTTCTTCGTTGTGACAATTTTCGTTAACATATCAGCTGCATTATCATCAGTATGGACCTTCTGACAGATAATCTCACCTAAAATAATCAGCTCTCGTATCTTGTGAAACCTCACATCGATGTGCTTTGTCCGAGTATGATACACTTGATTCTTTGCCAAATAAATGGCACTCTGATTATCACAATGCAACTGAATGGAATCATGTGGTAACCCAAGCCCAGTCACCAACCCCTTAAGCCACACGACTTATTTTGATGCTTTTGTTGCTGCCATGTACTCTGCCACTGTAGTGGACAATGCTACTAAGGATTGTAGCATTGATCTCCAACTAATGGGGCCTCCAGCTAGTGTAAATATATAACCTGTAGTAGATTTTCTAGCATCAAGGTTGTAACACCCCAATTTTCGATCGGACTTTTGTTCTCGTGTTTCATCACGTGTGAATCGTGATCCGATGAAAATCGAGATGCTACTAAAATTCTCTTCTGTCAAAATATCTTTTCTTCAATTTACAATTCATAATCTTTAATTCTCAAATCAAAGTCTATAAAGATGTCATGTACAATATAGAAAAGCATAGTAAGTCTTTCGAATAAATCTTAAGTAAAGCAGCGGAAATACTTTTCAAACTATTTAGTTAAACCAATCTGTTACACGAGAAAAGCCATCAAAAAATGAAACAATTGAAATTAAACCAATGCAAACAAGAAATATCTAAAGTAAGAT
>JAJIYU010011246.1:0-15424 GCA_030144865.1 Tinospora cordifolia
GCAGTCAATGTGACCCTAGTAATGGGTTTGCTCAATATCACATCATAATCGTTGAAAAGTAACACTCTAAGGTTGGAAATTATCAGTTTATCTCCAAATCTTAACTCACATGTACAAGTTTTTCGAGTAGTCACAGTAGTTCCTATGGAAGTGGGTAGATATAATGGTTTTGGTGGTGTGGTTGTTACTAGTTGTAATTTTTAGCTAGTTCTTTTGATACAAATGACTTAGTGGTACCTGAATCAAACAAGATTTTAATAGCAACATTAAATAGTAGAAATGTACCTTTGACAGCAAGAGCTGGTTCCACCTGTCCGTCCTCAATAGCAAATACTCAGGCTTGATCTGCCTGCCTTGCTGCTACTGTTGCTGGTGTTGCCTCTGTGATGGTTGTTGCTATCCATGTCCACCTAGGTTTTTCCCTTGACCATTATTCTACCCTTGAATTTATATCTTTGGTCCTTGATTCTAATAATCCTTGGCAAGATTTCCCTTTTGCCCACAGTTGTAACAAGCTCCTTCTCTCCGAGCCAACTGCTTATCAACTTTGCCTTGGGCATGTTGCCTCTGAAGTTGATTTTGATTTTGTTTCTTTTGGTTCCCTTGGAACTCTTTTCCATTGCTCAGTCTCTTTCCCTTGTTTCTCAACTTCTGCTCGAAGTTGATTTCTTGTTTTGTTAGTAGTGCTTTCTCCACTACTTCTATGTAAGTCTGCAAACCTATTGAGTTCACCACTCTATGAACCTCAATCTTCAAGCCTTCTTCAAACCTGTGAGCCTTCATTTTTTCATCCTTGATCAGTTTATGTGCGAACTTGGCCAATTCAGTGAACTTGACCTCATACTCAGACACAATCATGTTTCTCTAAGTCAACCTGATGAACTTAGATTCCATCTGCACTTATGTTGATTTTAGAAAGAATTTCTCGTAAAATATCTCTTAGAATTCTTCCCAGGTCATGTGTTGAATGTTAGTGTTCTGATCTGCCTTCAGCATCCACCACCAACTCCTAGCAGGTCTCTTAAACTAATGTGTGGCCAGCGTAACTCTGTGGGGTCCTGTAGCCTCTAGCACATCCAGGTGCTCATCTAACTCTTGGTACCAGTGATCTGTAGTCATGTTGTTAGATGTACCATCAAATTGGGATGGGCAAAGTTTCTGTAGCTCAATCAACATCGCCGTCTTTTCCTTGTCCTCAATTTTTTCTTGTGCCCTCTTACGGACTGGAACCTTTAACATGGGTGTCGACTGTTGTACTAGTATTTGCTCCTAGGATGGGGCCTGTATCTACGACTCTAGTGTTGCTTGTGCCTGCATCTGTGGCAATGACAATACTCTCATGATTTGGTCAATGACTCGTTTGGTAATCTCATCTTAAAACTATGGAGTCAACACAACCCCAACTTGAGCCTCAATCTGGTTAATTTGTGCCCTTTGCCCCTGCGGTTAAGTTTCATCAAATGTGGTAGCTCTCATAGCATGTTTCTTGGATCCGGCCATTTATCTGCAACCAAAGATCCATTCAGTCACCATAAATTGATCAAAGGAATTCAACATACATACTTAGATCATTTATTTCTGTTGTACTAGCATTATTCTAGATTCATACTCTAAGTTCTCATTTGTTCACTGGCCAATTGGTTTATGCTTCTAAGCCCACAATGAATTGTTCTTTTTTGGGTACAGGATTTGGTCTCAAAATTTAAAAACATGTATGCATTTCAAAAATCTTTACATACGCAAAACATACAAGCAACAATCTCACATATCATCATAAATAGCATGCTAGTATAGTAAGATTCCAAGCTTTGACCTATGCCTCCAAGTTTGAGTGTCTCATACCACTCTTACCCATCGACATAGATTTTCACTTTGAGATCTCACTACATCCAAACAATTTTGCAAGTGTCTCGATGTCCAAGGCTTCCCAAGCCCCACTACAGTCGATCATCCCATACCAGCCAAGCATAGGGAAACGAGTTCGTCCAAATCCACTTATCACTTACCAAATGTGGTCAGTCATTCTCGGAGTCTAGGATTTCTCCATATCCCTAAATTTTTATGCGACCCATATGACATAGAAACCAAGGATACATGATCCACTCGATCTTGTGTCCTAACCAATAAAGTGTTTCATTTTACAGGTTATTAGTCTCTAGCTTATGTCCTAAAAGCTTTTATCAATGATCCACTGTGCACCTTAACAACACCCAAGCTACACCTAAGGTCTTTTCCTAGACCTAAGTATGCAATGTCTCTATTGCCCATCTCTTCCGTACTACCCATCTCTTCCGTAGGACTGGCAGTTCATAGTCTATACTCTAAACTTTAGTCTAGTGACTTATTGATTGAGCCATTGATTGATGAACTAATTGAGTTACTAACTGAGCTCTATGTGAGCATCTCAGTAGACTGGTACCACCTTTGGCCTTAGTTTGGACTTTTACCAGCAAGTTACTGACTGAACTCTTCCCAATGAGCTATTGATTGAGCTCTTCCTAACGAGCTACTGACTGAGCTTTGATACCACCATTGTAACACCTTAGCCTTCAAATTCCGTCACACATGTCATTGACTAGGTGTCTTTGTCTCTCATCCAGCTAAGACGAAATCATGTGATCACTCCTGTTTTTGATATCCAAAGGTTGGACGTTACTTTCATTTTCTTTCCTTAATCACACCATCCCAATAAAATATCAGAGTGTCGAAATATAAACATTACTATTATGCATAATTCAAAATAGGAATGGCGTGTCTAAAATCAATAACATGATTAAACTTTGAAATAAATAAAATACTCAATCCTGTGCCTGAGTTCAAACAAGTTAAATAAACAAAGACTTGGCCCCATGGCCTAGTTTAATGAACAAAAACATGAATTAAATGTGAGTCCATGCCCTACAACTGAAAGTAGTGAATATTCTACTAACTCCTATTCATGCTCAATAGTAAAGAAATCAATACAACAAAATTTATCTCTGTCGCTTATCATTGCCAATGTCTTCAAAGGTTACCTAAAAGGAGATTAGTAGGGGTGAGCTGAAGAGCCCAGTGGATCTTACACAACACATCTTGAGCATTATAATAGTTAAAATACAAACATGGAAGCACTTGGATTACATTTAGCATTTTAGCGATTCAATTATTTAAGTTAACGTTAAGACTGAAAGGAATTCTTCCTTAGCTTTCCAACTTTGGTTCAGAGTATTCAATGTAAGGCCCTAAGGCCCGATACATACTCGAAACCCTATCTTGGGGTTAATGTCTCACTCGATTATAAAATCAAGGAGTAAAGTCTCACTTAGACTCTCAGCCCCATTTCAAATAGAGACTTGCCTATGGCTGGGAATATCCACAATATACTCATCACCGTGCCAATATGTCGTTCATTCACTTAATTATCTTAAATTAGTGACCATAAGCATTTTTTGTCATTTCAATATCCATAATACATGGAAAAGGATATAAATAAACATTCCATCATGCTTATAGTCACATCGAACATAATAATCATTACATTACATGCATGACATGGATTTTAAACCAATAATAAAACATTCACATGATGTATTGCATGCTATGAATCCACAAAAAGCAAACAAACATTCTTTTGATACGCATACACCCTTAGTATCATTCTAAATAAAGAAAAACATTTAACACACACAATCATGTTTCATATTTTAACCAAAATAATATGAAAGAGTTTAGGTAGTCACTTCCACCTGTTATTATAATCTCTATGTTCTAACTTTTGCCTTGGTGGTTACAAATCTCAACCTAATATTTTAACATGCAAATCTTTGCCAGTATAAATGTTCACACTATTCTTAACCACTAAAACCATTATTAAGCTATCTACATGTTATACAATACACAAATAGGTCCTAACCATCAAATACTATAGTGGTTACAATTTCGTACGTGAAAAGTCCGATAAACTAATTGTTTGTTGTGTTACCATGGTACACCCAATGTCAATGTTGTAAAACAAGATTATTCTCGTAGTATGCTATATACAACATTGTGATAATCACAAGGAATTCTGGGAAATCACATTCAAGGCGCATTTCCTGTCTCCCTCATACTTGAAACTTTTACATATCACATTTATGATTCAAGGATAATAATTTCAGTGGTTCAAAGTGTTTTATACCTTTTCGTTGATCATTCTTCTTTTGATAGTCTTTCTAGAATGTTTTTACGTTCTTTTTGTGCACTGTTATGCCAGGAAAAACGATTATCACTAAACAAATGTTAAAAAATTGTATTGGTTTCGAACATAACAAACATGAAATAGGACATTATAGCTTTGAGCCAATCATTTTTCTTCTACTTATTCTCGCCTTTATGAATGTCTTATAGTTTGGTAATAACCTAAGAATTGAACATCTTGTTAGAAATTGTTTTGGTTATTTCTCTATATGATAATACGTAACAAGGAATTGTTATAATCATCTCTTACCTAGTGACGCATTTAGCACGGTTCTTGGTTCTCTGCATGATATCGCAGCGCCCCTTCGCAACACACTTAGAATAGCTCCTGGTTCTCCTGAACGAGATCACTGCGCCCCATTTGCTTCTCTCGCATGGGTCTTTCTTGACAAGAAAATAAAGTTCATAGGTGTATTGATGGAGAAGAAGTAGATCAACAGAGGCGACTTGTTTTGCTCATAGGGTTTCGTCTGCTCGCTAAAGGTCTTCTATGAACATGGTGAGCAACTGAACAGTGTGATTAGAGTTTTGCGCACCTGTGTATATATGTACACGGTTAGGGTTTTCGATTACCTTTCATTTCTAGCTTTCCAATCCCAGAACTGCAGTCTTAACATGGTCCTAATAATAGGATCGTGATCTCGGGCTGTGGTCGCACGTCTTTGACGAATTTTTATCGCAAGACCACAGTCCTCCTGAACCTGGATTGTGGTCCTCATCTTTTCACGAAAATTGGGATGCAGGACCACAGTTTCTCCACACAGGATCGCGGTCCCATGGCTACCCCATTCATTGTCGCAAGATCGCAATCCTTATGTGCAGCAATATTTTTTTATTTTGTTGTTGTTGTTGTTTGTTTTTTGTTTTCAAAACTTGGGTTATTAGAGAACCAGGCCAGACTCTATGCAGTAGATGCACAGGCTAACCTAGCACCTATAGTGGAGGTGTAACATCTCGAAAAAATTCATATGAGATTTGAATTTTATTTAAAAAATTATATGGAATTGGCCGATGAAAAATTTGGTAAGTCCTAGTTTACCCAAGTGAGGAATAAATCTCACCTGTGTATACACACACATACACACTCAAGGGTCGATTTGGGGTGTATGGAATATGGGTACACATAACCATTTGTGGGTGTACATGAGATCATTCTTCGTGGTTCCTCATAGGTGTCGTATACTTAATCATTTGCATGGCACATGGGATCATTCTACATGATTTCAAATGAGGTAATCGTATCATTGAGGTTGGGTAGGGTGAACATTTACATGATCATGATGTTCCACCCATGTGGTTTGCACATGTTTAGGGGTAGTCATGTAGTTATGGGTCCACATGAATTTAATAAAAATACATCTCTTTGATCTATATTTTTGTGTTCATAATAGACTAATACACATTTTCAAACCATTATTTGACTAGGGTGATTTTCATTTCATTTACTTTCCTAATTTAGAATCCCCTGAAGGGTGTTAGAAAAACAAAATCCCAATTCTTGTCCATTTGAGCTGATTTTTGGATATGTTGTATAGTTGATTAGTTCATGTCATCCCATGAAATTGTAGGTCATTTTGAGGTCCTAAGGGTCACTAAATGAGGATTTTGGACCTGCTATATTTGCCGCCTAAATGGACCCGATGCATCTTATCAAAGAGACCAAGGGTTGCTTGTGAGAGCAGGAAATCCTGTTGAAATCCTATAATTAGATATAATGGCAGAAATCCTTGGATTGGTGGTCAAGCAAGTGATGATGACACAATGTTTAGTATAGCCACAGCCCAAGGTTCAAGATCATTAGGTTTCACTACCAAGTGAACTGAGAGTGGAAGGGAAGAAGCTGGTCGTTTCTCAAAGACTAACTACATTCAAGGGAATGATGGTTACGGCCTAATCAATCAAGAAAAACATCAACTTCAAGCGATCCCTAAAGAATGGAATCAAGGGACCTTAAGACCTAGAGAATAAGAACAAGAAATAGGACTTTGAGAAAATCGTAAAAATAAATAGTGCAAGAGATGTATTTCCACTTGAATTACCATGACTACCACCAGAGAAATAGAATTTAAGATTGAAGTTTACCCTAGAGCAAACCCCTTAGCCGTTCCCACATCGAAGATCACTGGTAGAACTGATTAAGTTAAAGACTCAACTGGATGTACTCCACAAAAAAGGATTTATCAGACTAAGTGAATCACCACAAGAACGTCGGTGTTGTTCATGAAAAAAAAGATGGATCCATGAAATCATGTGTTAACTATCTAAAGATGAATTAGACGACAATAAAGAATAAGTACCCATTACCTAGGGTAGAAGATCTATTCAAGAGAGTTGTTCATTTTTGTAAGACTGACCTTGGGATAGAAGATCAACAATAAAGGATCAAAAACCTTTGCTAAGGATAACCTAGTGGGAGAAGCCATAAAATTCTCTAAGATTAATCGTAAGTTAGGATATTACCAGTTGAGAATCCTAGAGTCAGACATACACTAGATAACCTCTAGAACTTAGTATGGACACTTCGAATTCATAGTGATGTTAGTTGATTTACTCAATGCATATACATCATTTATGGATCTAAGGAACAATACCTTGACCAGTTTGTAGTAGTTTTGTAGATGTAACACCTCAATACCTGTATTCTTTCAATTTTTGGACATAACCATTGTTTTGACAGTGTGTTTAACCATATAGGTGGATTGGGCCAATATTACTTGGCAAGTAAATCACAGTTGACATTATATTTCAATTATCTTTATGCCTTAATGCAATTTAAGAGTACATAACTCAATTTTAGGAACCAAATCAAATAAGGCAACAATACAAGAGATAAAAGAAATTCACAAACTTTATTAATTTAAATAAAGTGGAGTACTCAATCTTAAAATAAAACTATTACAACAGAATATTTAAAACTTGGGTTACATGCCCTTACATTCAAATATAGAAACTTTCTAAAAATAAAGAAACTATCACAATTTGCAACGTCTTCATGCATGTTCAATTTCTAGAAAATAAGAAAGGAAGGGTGAGCACATAGCCTAGTGGATCCTTTTCAAGCAATCAATTTTTCAATTTAGACTAAAAACACATCCATAATTCACACACTTGCGTACATTAGGCGTTTCAAGCAACATTTTATGTATAGTTGTGATTTAGACCAAAAAGGTTTTCAAGGCCCTTGATGTTCTTAACAAAATACCTCCTTAGAATGAAAAAGGCATTTCTTAGCCAATTTCATTGGACTTAGGGCCAAACCAATATTCCAAGTATTTTGGGACATCACCCATGTGAACTAATCACATGTAAAGAACATCCATAGTAACCCACATGTTCACTATGATGGTACATGGTTATTAATCATCATCATATCATAATTAATTTCATATTCAAGAATCATAAAATAGGATAAATAAATTTCAAATTATAAACAATCTAAAAATCAAAGCATGAATCACCCAAAAACATGCATCATACATTGAAATAAACCTAAATATTGTACTAGACATGGCATGGATTAACGAACACTTAAATCGTGCCTCATGTACTAAATTAAAATTGAAATTATGATTAAATTTCTAAAATTGAAACATGAATAATTTATGAAAACTAAACATGCAATGAATATGGTATTAATTGTCACACCCCACCGGTCCCACTGGTCCCACCGGACCTACGTCGCATGGTGGCCGCATGGCGCACCGCGTGGCGGCTGTGACTCACTAGGTACTATTCCCTCCCCTAGGGATTTTCCTTTGCCTCCACAGAGATTCGAACTAAGGACCTGGGGCTTAAGTACCTAGTTCATTTCTCATCTGTTACCATTGAGCTAACTTACGCTGTCGGGCCCATTTCCTTAGGATGAAGGGCGAACCGACCGGCACAGTGTCCCAACAAACTCGCTCGCAAGCCGAGCTTGCCAAGACACTGTTAAGCCTCAACACACAACACCACATCACACAGTATCAGAGTAATCATAAGGAATGCAGAAGAAATTTAACATAATAACACCAATAAGAACTTCATATTTCCCAAACGGGTCATTACACATGTGTAGCAATAGGAGAAATTGTTCATTATATACAGGCTATCCTCACCCCTATACAAAGACCCTAACCCTCAAAAGACGATAACATAAAGGGAAATACAAAGAAGTACTACCAAAAAGAGTAAGGGAATGCAGCTCTATGTAATGACCACTCCCTTACCCATATCCACTGCTGAAGAACCTGGAAAGTTAGAGCAGGGAGCCTAATTGTCCACGGCGGCTCAGTGAGTAATGCAGTCTAATTCAAACTTAAAACAAGTGTTCCACAGTTAAAACATGTGCCATGAATGCATGAGCAATAGCATTACGCAAGTGAATGCAACAGTAAAACACAATTAAAAGTCATAATGCAGTCGTACACCTTCATTAAAAGTAGTTAAATAATGAAAACATTCGCTGAGGCTTGCAAGCTCTCCGAGGCAATTAAAATCACTCGAGCGAGAGAAACCCGACGGTTAGGTGTATAGGTGGCGACCCAAATCTGGGTCCACAGAACCCCCCTCAGGGCACTCTCTACTAGGTGGTCACTTGATGCTCTAGGGGAGCCTAATCAATAAACGAGCGAGTTGCAGACAGCTAGGCATATTGACGACCCGATTAGGACTTATTGTCGTTGCCATCATCGTAGGCCCACAGAACCCCTAAATAGGCACTCTATGCTAGGTGGTCACTATCAAGGTCACAACTCACCCTAATTGCTCTACCACATCCAATACCCTAACTCGTTCCCGGACCTCGATGTTTGGTGCACTTTTCATTTAAAACTCTTTCAAAGGATGCAAGTTCATCACAATATGTAATACCATTTTCACAATGCACAGAATAACAAGCTCTAAGAAATGAGTTAGAAAACACTACTCACTGGGATGCTCCACTACCGGTGCTCCTCTCGCAACTGGTCGCGTCCCGCTAGCACTGCGACATGCGAAATCGACGCAACTTCTTAACATTAATATGAGACTTCGCTTACTCTAATTCTATATCATTGGTTAATCAATTACTTGACCTAGTCAAGAATAGTTTACATATATTCATTCACCTTGCCTTAGTTACTAAGTCCATTTGATTGACCTTGGTCAATTTTGGTCAACCTTAGTCAACTTATCATTTGCCGACCTAGCTGATTAACAGAGTCACACAGGGTCAATTCTGGTCCTTATGGGATCAATTGGGCCAAAAAGGGTCAACATCCCCAATTCCCACTACTTAGGCACAAACCTTAGCCTATGACCCTATCTGCGCAACCATTTCCTCGATTTTTCTGCGTGCAATCTGTCCATCGGATTTGGACCAATCTTTGCAGAACTTTTCAAGACTTCTTAAAGTTTCTCCAAAATTTTAAATTACATTTGGACCTCATTTACTAAGGTTTCTAAGCATGATAACAGAAACTGCACAGATCCTGTATCCCCTGTGACTGTTTGCCTTAGTTGACCTAGCTACACGCACCAGAATGCTCTGAAATTTTGTTGGAAACTTTTAGACATATCTAAGGGTCTCTCCACCAAATTTCAACTCAATCTCTCATGGTTGGTCAGTCAATTCTATCTTAGAAATTTTAGCCAGAATGCAGGAAATTTTTGGGTGGATAGATTTCACTATCTTCTAGTGTTCTTTTCCCTTATTCAATCACCATTCTATGGGTTGTTTCTTGGGTCTACTTACAGTTTATAGGTTATAACCTATTCACTAATTACAACTACTTCGAATCAGTAGCATGCAACATCAAAAACATGTCTATCATTCCATCAATATTCTACTATATTCTAAAGAACACAAGGAAATTTGCTCTAACACCCTACAATCATGGCATATTTGCATGTATAACAAGACACATGCATAAGAGTTTAAGGTCAAGTCTTTATACCTTTCTGGAACCGCTATTATGGAGTCTATGATGCCTCCAATTCCAGTTTGAAAGGGTGCCTTTAGGTGTCCCGAATATAGTTCATATTCCGATCCCAAACTGTTTCTGTTGGCACTGTCGCAACAGTATGTCTTAACAGTTAGTGACAGTGACTTATACCACACATAAAATATTTCAATTTCTGATTTCTACCACATGAACACTTGAATATTCATGATAAGGAGTAGAATGATGGACTTTTACCTTAGGGATGTGCCTATAGTCGTTCAAGAATAAGCTTTCCCAAGATTGCTCCAATTGTCTCTATTTCACAATTGTGACAGTGAATAAGTAACCAACTTCAAGGGTTCTAAAATCTTGCATAAGGTCTTATTTCTCATTCTCTAACCCTTGAAGATCAAAGTACATACTAAAATGAGAGGAGTGAACCATTTTACCTTCAAGAAGGAACTGGAAATGGCCAAGGTCCAAGGTTCCAAAGATGGTTACAACACAAAGTTTCTAAAATTTCTAGGTTTGAACAGTGTGGACAACACTCTTCTTGGTGTTTTCTGCTTTAAACGACTCAAGGAATGGGCAAACCACTTGTAAAATCTTGTAGATGGTGGTACAAGCTTCAAATCAAGCTATAGTTTGTAGGATTTGGTGGAGAATTGGAGAAGTTATGAGCTTGGAAAGTTGGTTACAGAATCTGGAAATTCTATGTTTGAGCTCGAGAGTGCCTTTTTGTTGTATGAGGATGCTTTCTTGGCAAAGGTGTGGATGACATGTGGCATCCAGGTGGCACTTAGCATCACATGCTGGATGCCTAGTTGGCAGCCTTCATTGGCTAATTTGGAGGCCATGAAGTGATGGCCAAAACCATGGGTTATAAACCATGAACTCCCATGGTTTTGCTGGAAATATCTGTTGAAAATCTAGGAAATTCGGTCAAAAATCCCAAAAAAAACGCACAAAACATAGAGAAGAGGGGGGGCTGGACCCTTCTTGGCACGTGAACTGGCCCGGGCGCTAGGCGCCCGGGCCGAACGTCCAACCTGAGTCCCGCACCAGCGCCCGCCCGTGCGGGCCGGGCGCTTGGCCCAGTGGGGCCTGGGCCGGCCCAGGCCCAGCGCCTGGGTCAGCCCAGGTCCCCCCTCCTTTTATTTTATTTATTTTTTTCTTTTTAGTTTTTCATTTTCTTCTTTTTACCAATACATATTTATATATATCTGTTATATATTGAAATTTCACATTTTTCGTCCTCTACAATTATAAATTGTCTAATTCATCATTTTTCATCAAAATACCAACATTATACGCAATTTAAACATTAATTCAATTATTTTCTCCAAAAATTGAATAATTTCTCCAAAAATTGAATAATTTCTCCAAAAATCATATTTTTCACCTAAAAATTTCATTCATCATTCTAAAAATCTGATAATTGTTCCAAAAATTCATAAATCAATCCTATAAATTATTTTCCTCAAGAAAACACATTTTTCTAATACTTTCTTGTGTTTTCTCCTTAAAATTTTATTTTCTCAAATTATTTTCATTTCCTTTAATTATTAATCCGAAATTGAAAAAAATTGGAGAAAATTTTGTATTTTCTCATTAAAATTCCAGAAAATACATGGTGTACATAAATGTCGGATTCGTCAATCCGTTGTCAAAAATGTGGGTCATCACAGTCTCCCCTCCTTAGAATGAATTTCGTCCTCGAAATTCTCTAATACACTAAAGATCAAGGGGCAACTCTCATAATCTCTGGGAAATGGCTCGTCATATAATCTTCTCGCTCCCAAGTGTCCTACTCAGCACCGTGGAATTGCCAACGTACTCGTACCATCGGTATCTCCTTGTTGCGCAGTTTCCTCACAACTCGATCAACAATGGCTATTGGAGCCTCATCATACGTACAGCCCTCTCGCAAGTCAACGTGTCTCCAATTAATCATGTGCGAGGGATCAGGGTGGTAGTTTCTCAACATCGATACATGGAACACATTGTGTACCCCCGATAACTGAGGCGGCAACGCCAATCGATATGCCACAGGACCTACACGCTCAAGGATCTCGAAAGGTCCAATATTCCTCGGTGCGAGTTTCCTTAAAATGCCAAACCGAGTCTGCCCCTTCCTAGGGGAAACCCGCAGGAGAACATGATCACCGACCAAAAACTCTAGGACCTTCCTCCTGTTATCTGCATAACTCTTTTGCCAGTCCTGAGCTGTCTTCATGTTCTGATGGATCCGCCGAATCTTCTCATTCTGCTCTTGCACAAAAGTAGGGCCCAAAACTGCTGTATCACCAACCTCGGCCCAACAAGCTGGCAATCGGCAAGGTTGTCCATATAATGCCTCAAAAAGTGCCATGCCAATGCTCGCCTGGTAGCTGTTATTATATGCAAACTCACACAGGGGCAAGTGATCCTCGCAGCTACCACCAAAATCAACTATGCATGTTTTCAACATATCCTCAAGTATCTAAATAGCTCTCTCAGACTGACCATCAGTCTGTAGATGGAAAGTTGTGCTCAGGTTCACATTAGTCCCTAACTGATTCTGGAAGCTTTGCAAAAGACGGGATGTGAATCGAGCATCTCTATCTGACACAATGGACACTGGGACCCCATGTAATATCATAATCTCGCGGATATACAGCCGACTCAGCCTCTCCACTGAATCTCTACTATGCATCGGGAGGAAATGAGCCAACTTAGTAAGTCTGTCCACAATGACCCATACCGCATCATGTCTACGCTGAGTCTGGGGTAACCCTATCACAAAGTCCATGGTAATAGGCTCTCATTTCCACTCAGGAATAGCCAAGGGCTATAACAAACCACCGGGTCTCTAGTGCTCAGCCTTAATCTGCTGGCACGTATCACATCTTTGCACAAAGGCTGCAATATCCCGCTTCATCCCCGGCCACCAATAAGTACGTCGAGCATCCTGATACATCTTATTGGCGCCTGGATTGGCGGTATACCTCGAGCGGTGCAGCTCTGCTAGGCCTCTCTATCTCAGGTGAGGGTCATCTAGTACCCACAAGCGTCCCCTAAACCTCAGTGCACCATCAGTATCAACCAACCACTCTACACAAGAAGTGTCGTCTGGCCGCCCCCGGTACATCATAAATCAACATCATGAGGCTGAACCTCCATAATCTCAGTAAGCAACATCGGTTGGGTTCTCATTTGTGCACTGACTCTGGTCTCGATCGAAGTCTCGTGGATACTCATCACTATCACATAATCAATCATCCTCCACTCCTGAGACATATGCCTAGCCACACAAGCAGTCTCAACTCGTACTCTACTAAGCACATCAGCCACTACATTGGCTTTCCCGGGATGGTATTCTATGGTAAAGTCATAATCCTTAAGTAGCTCCATCCATCTCCTCTGCCTCATATTTAGGTCTTTCTGTGAAAATAGGTACTTGAGGCTCTTATGATCAGAATAAAGTATGAGACGCTCACCATACAGATAGTGTCACCAAATTTTGAGCGCAAACACTACTGCCGCCAGCTCTAAGTCATGCACGGGGTAGTTCTTCTCATGAACTTTCAGCTGTCACGAGGTAAAAGTAACAACCCCGTTACCCTGCATCAGAACACACCCAAGGCCTATACCACATGCATCTGTATAGATTGTCAACTCACAGCCTGGTTCTAGTAGCACAAGAACTGGGGCAGATGTCAAATGATGCTTCAGCTCAAGGAAGGCATCCTCACACTTATCTGTCTGCACAAATGACATGTTCTTCTGGGTAAGCTTTGTCATGGGAGCAGCGATCCTTGAGAAGTTTGGCAAAAATCTGCGATAATAGCCTGCCAAACCCAAAAGGCTACGGATCTCTATCATAGTGGTAGGTCTCGGCCAACCTATAATAGCCTCAACCTTAGCTGGATCAACTAAAATGCCCCTGGCTCCTACTGCATGGCCCAAAAATTGGACTTCTGTCAACCAAAACTCGCACTTGCTAAACTTGGCGTATAGTCGATGATCTCTAAGAGTCTGTAGTGTGATCCTCAATTGCTCAGCGTGTTCCTCCCTAGTTCTCGAGTAAATAAGGATGTCATCGATAAATATGATGATGAATGAGTCGAGATAGGGACGAAACACTCTCTACATCAAGTCCATGAACATCGCTGGGGCATTTGTCACGCCAAACGGCATGACTAAGAACTCGTAATGCCCATAGCGAGTCCGAAAGGCCATTTTCGGTACATCCTCTTCCCTGACTCTCAGCTGATGGTACCCAGATCTCAGATCGATCTTTGAAAATATAGTGGCACCTCGGAGCTGGTCAAATAAGTCATCAATAAGTGGGAGAGGGTACTTGTTCTTCAATGTCACCTTATTCAACTGTCTGTAGTTGATGCACAAACGGAGGCTCCCATCCTTCTTCTTCACAAACAATACTGGAGCACTCCAAGGTGATGCACTAGGGGTAATAAAACCCTTACCCATCAACTCCTCAAGTTGGACCTTCAGTTCTTACAATTCCTTAGGCGCCATCCGATAAGGAGGGATCAAAATGGGTTGTTTTTTACCTGGAATAATCTCAATGATAAAGTCAATCTCCCATTTGGTAGGCAAACCAGGCAAGTCATCGGGAAACACATCAGGAAAGTCTCTAACAACAGGAATCTCATCTATGCTCTGCTGTGAAGGTCTCTCACCAGTGGTGATCATACTGGCTAATGTATCTATGTCAGAATGTGTCGCTATCCTACCCAGGGTCCTCGGTCAATCTGAAGCACTACCCTGGAAGGTCACGACAGGCTGCCCTGGAATCTGAAATACTACTCTCTTAGCGAAGCAGTCAACATAAGCACGATAAGCTGTTAGCCAGTCCATCCCAAGTATAGCGTCAAACTACAAGAACTCTAGTATTCTAAGGTTTACAAGAGTCTCAAAGTCATCAGACCTCAACGTGCAGCCCTCACAAATTAAATTGGGGTAGATCCGTTCCCCGGCTGCAGTGTTCAACACGAGCCATGTAGATGCTCTAACAGGTCTAAGTCCCAATCTATCTATGGCAAACCCAGAAATAAAAGACAGTGTAGATCTAGCATCAATCAACACATAAATAGATGTATCAAGTAGGAACATGTTACCCTCTACTAGATCCTTCGTTGCCTCAGAATCTGGGTAGGTAATGGCCTGTTTCGTCTCTCGAGTGCTGGCGGTGGGTGCACTGGAAGCTAGGACAGGCATAAGGCAATGATATCTCTTGTGGCTTGGCTGACCACACTGGTAACATATAAGCGGTCGTCTCTGCTCGGTCTGGCTTTGGCCCT